>JASCZW010006111.1:0-111037 GCA_034211315.2 Aedes japonicus | reverse complement strand
GTTGAAGGCATTGCTTTCACCAGTGCATGAGAAAATAATATCGCGAATTTGTTGCGCCGTTTGTAACCAGTTGTTGAACCTTCTGAATAATTAAATACATACATAGGTGTTCATATTTCATCAGCATTGCCTTGCCATGAGCTCCTGGGGTCTTGGCCACAACGAAACTGAACCATTTGCACCAGAATTCATTTGTCTGTTAAAGGCGTAGGGCCTTTGTCAAGTTGGGTGCATCTGAAGCAAACTCCATTATAACAAAATATAATTAGTAGCATTTGATGTAGGCTCCGGTCAAAATATGTTACAAGAAGACAGCATTACAGCCACACTACTGGGTTTCTCAGAGGCCGTTTAGTAAACAACGACAGGTGCCACTGGTAAAAGAGAGTTGCGTTTCAAAACTCACTATTCCATCAATGCAATTTGTATGTAAAATCAGGAGATTTCACACGTTGCACTCATTCCGTGCCTGACGGTATTTGAGTTAATGATCAGCGCGCACATTTGCCACTCAACGCAGCGATTTGTCTCTGCCTTCGATTGATTCAGCATGAAGATGTGTGGCAAAAGTGCGCGCCTATTTGAAGATTGTCACAAAGCCCTACGCTCAAATTCAGATTCATCTATCTGCCGATGCCTGACTCCATCGATATCACCACATTTATTGAGAAAATTGCCGTTCATCATTGGATACATTCCACTGCATGATATGCACCTTCGAGTTTGTTGATATATCGGAGTTTCATTGTCGTTCATCAATGGTCTTTATCTATTATTTATTTGTCAACATCTTCAGCTGTTGCACAGACTGATAAAAATACTATCTAACAAGGGTCCAACTTATGTTCGCTCCATATATCAGTTGATGATGATTTATTAATTTTGAGGCATCTGTGTATGGATGATTAATGAAGACTGCCCGGTGCCCGGAATCCACAGTCGCCGTCGGGACCGCGAGCAGTAGATAAAGTTTGTTTGCCGCAAAGATAACCAGCGGTTGCTCAGTACATCGAATGCAAATTAGTCTCCCGCAAGTAAATCCGCTGGTATTCCAGGCCGAGTTGACATCGGCAGCTCATGGCGTAGTTCGTGAGGTCGTTCCACGGCCGCGCGCAAATCTAATGAAGCAACGAAGGATCCTTTTTTCTAGACGGTCATGTACAGTATTATTTCCATACTTGAACTCCGTATTCGCGATAGCCAGTGCACCAAAGAATTCCATAGTCTGTCAGTAAAGATAGGATCGTAACCAGATCATTGCTTCAATCTGCGAGTCTCATCGTTCCAGCTCTTTCAGCGTTAATTACGCGGCCTTGTCGAGTTTTCGAAAATCGATGTATACGTTTCAATTCCGTATCGTTCTCACATTCACGGTTGAGTGCTGACGTACGACATGACAGTGATGGCCGATCGATCTACAAAATCGCGCTGAAATTCCGAAATGACAGATTGAGAAGCTGTCGCGGAATGTTGACCGAAGATCTGAGATACAAAAGACAAATAGACGATAATTTTCGACTAGGGTGTTTGCCATCAGATCGTGTATAGGCGTTGTCAGCAGCCATGCATCAGAAAATCCCCAGAAAGATTGAATAAATATCCAATGGCCTTGCAGCGTTACATTGTTTCATCAAACACAGGAGGCAAAGGCTTTGCTCCAGAGCCAGAGCGCTGCAATTTCATCGGCTGCCGATAATGTAGTACAGCCAACGCGGGGCAAGTGTCACCGCGTGGAAAACCGGCGAACCTGCAGTAACGCTCTGGAAAGTCACAAATAATCCCTGGCAGACTATAGTACGTGAGAGTAGCACATCTAATGAGATTTCAGCGGGTGTTGGGATTGATCTTCCTCTCTACTTTAATGAAGTTCCCGAAGATGATGGATTCCTTCATCCACTGAACCGAAAACATACTGCCGAACGAAGAAACTACATGAGCGTTGTATCTGGCTCCCAGTCTGCAGAAAGAACTGCCTGGATGACGTTCGTCGACGACGAACTCTCCGGTTAGTCATTCCGCGATGTCTTAAGTCAGCACTCATCATACTGTTCAAACCGGCGGATACATTTGCGTACAGGAGCGTCGGTTTATAGACCGGCTATTATAGTCCCGGAGGATCACCGAAAGGCCCCCAAGTACACACGCTTGCCTATTCAATCCACATTACATAGATGCAGCGTGGCTCAGTTAGAATTGAACATATCATTGCGCATATCTTCGATAAACATTGGTCAAAATAGGCATTTGTTCTATCTAAATGTCGATTTCATGCGCTTAGAAAATACAAAAAAAAATCATCTCGACTGCCTGGCGAACTTTCTCGAACAGCATTATCACCATGCAATACTATCCATCGCCTTGGCAATTTACACTTAATTTACTATCATTTCTTCAAAGACATGATATCTTCTATTGTCTATTGCATATCTGGCGGGCCGGAGTCTTCAGTATACATAACTTGCCATCTCATATTACTGTAGCATTCGTTTTGATTGTAATGACAGCTCGCAAGAATTGTCAATTACATGACACGTTTGTTGTGGATGAATGGTAAATATTCAAGCTAAAATATCCTGCCTGAGCCTGAATTCAAATGACAGCGATGAAAATCCTATCTTCTGTTTGCTGCTATACAAATCATAGATGAGGTGCATTATCTAGAAACACAAACTGAATCTGGCGAAGCCTCGGTTTCAGTAGCTTACCTTGTCCAGCAGCAAGAAACGGCCTTACATAGATTTCCACCATCTATGAGGAGATATGGTTGCACCCGGATCATGTTGTTTTCGGCACGGATTCTGGCCACATTGCCCCAGCTTTGATCCTCGTCTGGCTTCATCTACAGGTACGTTTCATGATTCGAGTCTTCCAAAGACGAATTGCCGTCGGTACAGATGCGTACATAATTTTATTTGACCGTCTAAGATGCTGTAAGTTACCATACTTGATGATGTTACAGAAGTTATTGCCTAGTCGCTCGCTTAGAAACCTGGCACATTTCAGCAAGTTTCATCTATTGTTACTGTTTACTGCTACTAGCAAAATCGGCCTCCAACACCGCGCCCATGGAGCGATTCCACGGGAAAGGAATGCAAAAGAAAGATTCCAGCTCAAAATCGTTTCGATATGTTTTTCATCGAAAATAATTAGATTCGACATGTTCGATATAGTTTCAGAAAATCGTCGCCTTCAGCCACATTTGTACGGCATCATACTTCCAAATTATCAGTTCCGATTTACGATCGAGATGAAGAGCAAAGATACAAATTGAAAACTGATGAGACATGAAAGAATTAATACCAGAAATGTCAAAATATCTCCATGTCGTTGATCATAACGACGATTTATTTTTATATTTTCATGAAAATCCCAAACATGCTCTACAAAAATAAAAAAATAGAAATGTTTATTTTAGGCTGCTATTATTATATTTTGAAAAATTTCAGTTTTTGATTACACATAGGAATATTATATTTTTCTGTTATCATTGAAGAATTGCGGAATCATTTCCATTGAAGGTCAAACTTATTCCAAACATGATCACTATTTGTGTAACGTAGTTTTATTTATAATGTTCCATCAAAGTAGGGTCCATTTCTGACCCCATTCAATGTAAGAACTATAAATAGCCCAAATTGTAAAGCAGACTAACATTGTTAGGTTTGCCTGTTACGGGTTTACGCTGGTAACTGGTGTAACTGCGGTTCGAAATGAAGGTTTGTGACTTATCACAGCAAGGTTAGATTGCTTAACATGGCAATGAGTCAAGGCAAAGCTACTGCGAGGTCATGTTTTCATCCTGCAGAGAAAGAAGGAGACAACACCAAAACACGGCCTACAGTCAAAGTACAAAGAGTTCATAGCAGCGTGCACAGGTTCATTCACTGTGCAATTACTACTGAGAGTTATATAGTGCTTCCATTATCCCAAATTTCACTGACAGTATCACTCATTTCATCGTATTTCTAGATAAAATCGTTAAAGGTCGAAAGTAATAATTAAATAATGACTTTAAAAACGTGTTCTGGAAATGCCAGGTTGTCATTATCTATTCATTGCTGATGGAAGACCCTGATCTGAGATTTATCTAGGAAGGCGGCAGATCCAAGAAAACACGCTGCAGTCAGATTGCCTATAAGGTTACTGAATTTTTTGACCACACTTGGTTCAGATTTGATATGGTCAAAAGATGTATACGGCAGGAACAGGGCAACGTGACCCACAAATATGCTTTACCGAACACGACGAGCCTGTCTGCCCACTTTGGCGAAATTTCGCGGGTAGTCATTTGGCAGATTAACTCAAAGATCATAAAACGAAGCAGTTGCGTGCGCCAGGTTCAATGACGGTGATGTATGTCGATATGGGTAGCAGCGGCGGTTTCATCATCTCATTCCGTCTCTTTGGGCTCAGGTTCAGTTAAAATCAAAAGTTGTACCATTAGCTAGTCGTATTAGTTCAGTACGAATGCGTCCAAAAGGAGTTGAAGTTTGTTATATGCTGTCATTACTTGGTCCTACCCATTGCGTCTAAAATAGATACATCACATTACATTCTTGTCTTCACAGGCCTGAGAAAATCATTATTTAAGAAAAAGGCAAGATAGCAAAAGCGGTAGAAAAGGTAAATTTGTTTCAGAATAATGGGCACGTCAGCAGCACATTTACGAGTTCCGCTAGCTTGTCAGGTTATCGTGATTCCCCTGACAATAAGAGATAAAAGGACAAGAAGAATTACTTTGCCAGCTCCAGTCGCTGGCGTTGCGCAGCGCTGGGAATTTTCAGTTGACTTGAATAAAGAAAGTACCGCCACTACATCAATTATCAACTCATCACAACCGTCAGCTGCCACAAACAAACACAAACTACAATGTTCATCACCTGTTACCAAACACACATTATACACCGCTTCCGCCACTAGTCCACCTAAAACAAACCGCAAGCAGAGTGTGACGTCTAGTTGAATACGACCTAGTTAATAAATAAAATCAGCTAATGTAGCCAGCAGCCCATGTAATACATCCATACACACTGTTTATATTTTAAGCGTTGTTTAAGATGCCTAAAATTAATAATTGTCCTATTTTGTTCCGGTTTGTACGAATTTGTAGTTTCCATACTCTTTATATTATGTTCAAAGAGAAGAGCGTTTACCGAGTGACTTTGAGCTAGTACAGTTTCATAAGATGATATTTTAATTCACTATCTTCTAGCTAAATTTCAAGAGTAGCCATGTTGAGTTCCGCCAGAGACATGTTGAGGCCAGATATACGTTCACTTCATTGCTGACTTCGGTGATCCCTTGACAATGAGGGATATAATTGGACCATTAATGGTCTGTTAGCGTCCAAATTCAGTATTGATTGCTATTAAAGATGTTATTCCATTCCTAACCAATAAAAACGTTACGACCTGCCTTTCAGATTTGATTGATTCAGACAGCCCAAAGAATTAAAGCATAACCAAATTTGGCATGAAGGGCTCTGCACTTATGAGAAGTGATGCTGAATCGGACGTTAACGACCATTGTGGTTCCAGCTGTATGTAAATTCATGGCTGAGTAAATTCTAGCAATGTTGGTCTCTGCTTTTAAATACTTGAGGCTGATTTATAGTTTTACATTGAATGTAGTCAGAATGGATCAGCCTTGATGGGTACATTACTAAATAAAACAAGATTTGCAACATGGTTATCATGGTTATTTATATGAATAGTTTGATAACTAATGAAATGTTTTCGTGTTCAATGAAATGTTTCTCGCAGTTGTTTTGAAATGATGGAAAATGATGATTATCTCCATGTGCGTATTGCAAAATCCTGAAATTTCAAAATAATCTCAATGGTTTAAGAACATTTTAATTTGATATGTCATGTAAATGTTTATTTCTATAAAAATAAAATAAATAGTCGTTGGGTGATCCAACATTTCAAAATATAAAATACGAATATATGGACCATAGGCCATATATATAAATTTTTCACTAATATTTTAGTAAAATTTAAAGTAATAGTTTCTCTATTCATAGCAAATATTGCAAATTGATTGTATTCAGAAGTTATTAATGCTCAATAATAAATATGTCGAAAATGCCGATTTTCAAAAATTACAATTTATCTGACTAATGCAATTTACGCTGGTTCTTGTGCACGAGCTTTCCATTGTTATTACAAAAATTTACATTCAGCGCTGTCTGAGAGAATCTGGGAGTGGACATTGTGTCAGTTGACCATGCTCCGCTATATTGAGAATTACCAAATCCAATGCTTTAGACTATATAGTGGGGCCTTCTGTTACCTTCAATTGTAAATATATACTTGATTATTTAATTTTTCATAATTATCAAAAAATTCATACAGCTATATTCCAGCATTTAATTCCACTTTTTGTTCGAAAATGAAATTGCCTTCATTTATCATAATTTTCATTTTGCGGTTTGGCAATGAAATGACAAAACTTGAGATTTGTTTACGAGTATAACGGCCCCATTTTCTTTCATTGCATTGCAATTTTTTCCGAATAAAAATGTATATTTGAATCTACTAGAGCAGCCCAAGAGCAAAGTCTGCATGCAGCCAATATGATGGCCTTGTTAACTTTGCTTGAAGGCCTTCGCTTTGAGAATGCCTTCTATGTCACTTTCCATATAAGGGCGTTCACTTCAGATTAAAGAAGATCGAGTCCTGTTACGTACACACCAAGGCTCTCTGCATTGACTGCCAATAGAAAATGGACATTTTAAGGCGAGGCACGAAATTCACACAAGCAGTCATAAACAGGCCGAACGGCAACATGCCTATGTTTCAATAGCTCCCAAGATTGCTATGAGTTTCGTAAATCCCTAAAATTCCTTTGTGTTTATAATTTAATATATGGCTAAAGGATGGATTGCGCATTGATGTTTGCTCCAATGGAAACCTTAAGGCGTCATAACAAACAATAACTGAATATTGAAAGATTACCAGAGTCAAATAGTTGCTTCCAAATTTGGGTCGTTTTAGTAGTTACCTTATTATTCCGCAAAATACTTGAGATAATTACACCTTCTTAAAATGTTTCCACAAAACTTTCCCATATCCATTCGCATTGAATTTAGATATCAACATCTGCCTATTCTTACTGTCTAAATTTCATGAAATCTATGTTTTCTGGAAGAAAATTCATCAGGCCATTCTCCAGTGTCTGAATTGATCAATAGGCTTCAAATCAGTTTCCTCTGTAGGATTTTCACAGAGTACTGTGTCTGTCAAGATATGCTCTTTAAAATGGTTAGAATGTTTCACCTAAGGGTTTTGCACATTAATTAAACATCTCTGATGATTAAATGCATTACGCAAGAGGCGCGTTGCACTTGAATTGCTTTCAGAAGACAATTTTCATGGCTACTGAAAACATTATATTCAATTGAAAAGTAGATACGTTCTGAATTAAATACGATCAGAAACGGTATTCTTTGATTCACATCCTAGATTAATGTTACTTTGGAGTTGCATACCAAAGCCTTCTCTGATAAAGCATGATAAAGTCTGCAATAAGCAGGTATTACAAAAGTAGGAATATTATCCAACTTTCGTTCCTCCTCCACGTGAGCACCATTATGTTTGTGAGATTCTTGCACCACAATCTAATCATGGCAATATGACATTGTACAAACGCTCTAGCAGTCTTCAGCCCGGTACACTAACGGGATTAATTCAAAACATGAGTTAAGTTTCCATTCAGTCGTGGTTTACATACAACTTCAATGAAGAGTACTTGCACTTATGAGCACTTATCATATTTGACATTGTAATCTTAAAGAGGCGTAAACCATGGCCGAGTAAAACTTGGGCACGTTATCCTGCTTTAAACACTTGAAGCTGATTTATAGCCTACATCTATGGAATCACCATCCAGGTCATGATGAGTGTTACATTACTCACAAAATCCGGTTATCATGACCATTAGAATGTTTGAAAATTTCACGATATCTCGTTATTCTGAAGGATTGAAATGATGCTCATCCCATGCGTGCATAGGCAAAGCCGAGTCACTTCAAAATTTGTCTCAAAATGGCTCGATGAATATATGTACTTGATATGTAATAAAATGTTGAATTTCATAAAATATGTAAATAAATAGTCGTTGTAACTAATTTGAAATCATAAAACAGTTATAATAGATCATTTTAAAGAATTTGAGTTCAATTATTTTAAATCATTATCTTTAATAAAATAAGAAGTTATAATCTTCTATCTATAAAAATTGACAGAATCTATCGTCTCTTTGCTTCGTTTACGTTACATGTATTTGCAAGTTTGAATTTTCCGAAGGTGTTAAATTTCCAGATGAAGAATGACTTTGGGCTGTTATCTGAAATTACTATATCGAAATGAAAACAAATTTTGAAGGATTTGGTGTTATCTGAAATATTTATAATTTTAGCGTTGAGATATGTTTGAGCGCACAGGCCAATGCGATGGTACGTACAGCGTCATTTGTGCGCTCCTATACGCCATGAAATTATCGTTTTATTTTTCACAGGCGGCAAACGCTGCAATTTGGTGAGAATGGAAAAATATGTATATGCTTAATTTTCGATGGAATAGAATAATATAGATCTCAAAATGACTCTAACGATTTAGTCAATCAGATTATTCACAGCCGGCATGTCCGCCAGTTCAGCCGGAGGTTACGCAGCAACAGCGATTCGTTCGGCAAAGATCTATTGTGAAATATCTGGCTCTCTGAGGGCAGCTGAATCATGCGCTAAGTATTAATCATGACTAACTGCATCTAGGCTTCATTCCGCGCAGCGCAGTCGATCCCGACCGCCATGATGAATCGACTAATGCAACAACGGGAAGACGTGCACGATCAAATTAAAATGCCAAGTCTTAACTGAAGGCACCAGAGGCCCTGCCTGTATGAACTCACTTTGAGATTTGATTCAACTCAATATAGCGGAGCCCGGTTCAACTCGACTCTGGTGTTACACCTGACTTACATTCTCCAGATTACGCCAATTGGGCCAACCTTTATCATCACACGAGTTTCATTACACAAAAGAAATTCAATGGTTTATCGCATTGGCAGAAGACTGTGTCTTTGACTCAAAATTGGCTAATATCTGGAGAAAAATTTATTACGCCAAAAAATTTGCATTCCAGTTCTGGTCTTCGGTTCACTTAAAATGACTTCAATGTGAATAAAATAACATGAGTTGTGTGGGTTCTATTTTCATAACTCAAATCTGAGGGGGGGCCTTCAAGTCCATGAGCACTCATGCTGAATTTGGACGCTAACGACATTGCACCCAGCTGTAGCTGCAACCCATGGCCGAGTAAACCCTAGCAATGTTATCTCAGCTTTAAATAATTTGAGGCCGATTTATGTTCTTATATTTATTGGGTCAGACTAGCCTAATTTACGAGATGGGTTACACTAAATAAAATTAGATTTGTAAAACATGGTTGTCATGACGCATTGTATCGCCTGATAACTTCACGAATGATCAAGAAGATACTTTGAAGAGATGGAAGATGTTCTTTCCATAGGTAGCAGGGCAAAACTCTGGAATCTTCATGTACCTAACTGTAAATGGCTGATGAATATCTGAGCCTTTTGATATTATGTTATGTAAATGCTTGAATTTTGCACAAAAAAATATAAAACAGTCAAGTCGCCGAGGTGTAACCACCACTAAAAATCATGAAAATAAATATAACATTTCAGTTAAACTTGAGTACATTAATTATTTTTAATCAAGAGCTTCAATTGCAACAACAACGATTTACGAAAATATTCAAATGATGCAGCGGTTCAGAAGTTATGATTTTCAAAATACCAAAATGTCGATTTGTCTGGTACTTGTCACCCTAATAAAAATAAAAATACGGGTCTCTATTATTTCGATGAAGAACATACAAAAATGGATTGTCATCCTATTTTTTCCCATGGAATCGCTGTATATATAAATATATATATATATATATATATATATATATATATATATATATATATATATATATATATATATATATATATATATATATATATATATATATATATATATATATATATATATATATATATATATATATGTATATATATATCTATGTATATATATATATATATATATTTATATATACAGCGATTCCATAGGAAAAGAATAGAGTTGAAAAAAAAAGTTGTCCGATTTTGCTCAAAACCGCTTGGTATGTTCTTCATCGAAAATAATAAGACCCGTATTTTTTTATTTTTTTATTAGGGTGACCATGTTCGATATAGGGTTACCAGACAAATCGACATTTTGCGAAATTTTTTATTTTTGAAAAATCATAACTTCTGAACCGCTGCATCGATTTTGAATATTTTTTCATAAATCGGAAGAATATTACTGTTTGTTTTTATTTAAAATATTGATTAAAATAATTAATGTACTCAAATTTGCTAAAATGGTCATTATATTTGTTTTTCATGATTTTTGAAACGTTGGACCTCAACGACTATTTGTTTTTATATTTTTTTTATTAAAATTCAAACATTTTTACATAACATATCAAAAAATCTCAAATGTTCATCGAGCCGTTTTTGAGTTAAATTTTATGAAAATTTCAAGTTTTTTGCCTATACACACATGGAAGGAGCATCATTTTCCATCTCTTCAAAATAACTGCGGGAATCATTTCATTGAAGTTATCAAACTTATTCCTAATAAATCATGATAACCATGTTTACAAATCTAGTTTTATTTGTGAAGTATTGTACCCATCATAAGTAGGGTAGGCTGGTTCAATTCTGACCCCAATAAGTATAAGAACTATAAATCAGCCTCAAATTGTTTAAAAGCAGAGACCAACATTGCTTAGAGTTTACCAGCCATGGTTACGCCACAACTGGAGCCACAATGGTCCAGATAGCGTCCAAATTCAGCATGAGTGCTCATAAGGATTGGCAGAGGCACTCATGCCGAATTTGAGTTGTAGCGTAAACCACGACTGAGTAAACTTAACTCATATTTTGAATTATTCCACATTAGGTCATTTTAAGTGGAACCGAACCGAAACTAGAATACAAATTTTTTAGCGTGTAGAACATTTTTCTCAAGTATTGTAAATTTTGAAGTCCAAAAACACAATTTCTTCTACCAATGCAGTAAACGTTGAATTTCTTTGTGTAATGAAAGCTTTCCATTGGTATTAATAAAAATTTGGCAAACCAGCGCTGTCTGAGAGAATCTTGGGAGGTCGGAATTGGCCACAGAGTCGGGATTGGACCAGGCTCCGCTATATTGAGGAATTGGAGCTCAAATCTCAAAGCCTTAGACTACAAGCAAGGGTTTTCTCAGATTACCTTCAATTAAAACTTAGCATTTAATTTGATCGATGCACGTCTTCCATTTGATTTACATTAGTCGATTCGCGTCGCGAGAGTCGGAATCGACTCTTCTCGCTACGCGCTACGCGCAGAATAAGCCTAAATGCAGTTAAGTCATGATTATACTAAGCGCATAATTCTCGCGCTATGCCCTCAGAAAGCCAAAATATTTCCTAACTTAAAATCTTTGCGACGAATCCTTTGTTGCTGCGCCTTTCCGACTGAGCTAAGCGAGGACGCTCTACATGTTCATACACCGTATGAATAATCTGATTGAATGCCATCGTTTAATTAAAGAGTCCGTTTTTGGAATCTATATTATTCTATTCCATCGTGCTGGAGGGAAGATGCCATCCTATTTTTATCGCATATACATATTTTTTCCATTAAAGCTCCACCAAATTGCAGCGTTTTTTTTTTGCCGCCGCCGCAGCGAAAAAATCGCCGCGGTGAGATTTCATGGCGGCTTATGGGAGCGCACAAACCGACGCTATGCGTTTTTAAATCGCATTGGTTTGTGCGCTCCCTCAAGCCGCCATGTAATCTCAACACTAAAATTATAAATATTTCAAGATAACTTACCAAATCCTCCAAAATTTGTTTTCGTTTCGATATAATTAATTTCGGATAACATTTAAAGTCACATTCTTCGTCACAAGAATTTAAGCACACATAATATCGGAAGAGAATTCAAACTTGCAAAATGCACAGCGGTAGCAGCAAACGGAAGCAAAAGAGACGAGAAATCGATAGATTTGCAATGTTTTTTTTATAAATAGAAAGATTATAACTTCTTGTTTTTATTAAAAATAATGATTTAAATAATTATTGAACTCAAATTTGCTAAAATGGTCAATATATTTGTTTTTATGATTTTCAAAATGTTGGACCACAACGACTATTTATTTTTATATTTTTTTATAAAAATTCAAACATTTTTACATTACATATCAAAAAATCACATATGTTCATCGAGCCGTTTTTGAGTTAAATTTTTTGAAAATTTCAACTTTTTTGCCTATACACACATGGAATGAGCATCATTTTCCATCACTTCAAAATAACTGCGGGAATCATTTCATTGAAGTTTTCAAACTTATTCCTAATAAGTTCATGATAACCATGTTGACAAATCTAGTTTTATTTGTGAAGTAATGTACTCATCATAAATAGGGGAGCCTGGTTCAATTCTGATTCCATTAAATGTAAGAACTATAAATCAGCTTCAAATTGTTTAAAAGCAGAGACCAACATTGCTAGGGTTTACTCAGCCATGGTTTACGCTATAACTGGAGCCACAATGGTCCGTTAGCTTTCAAATTCAGCATGAGTGCTTATAAGGATTGCAGGGGCACTCATGCCGAATTTGAGTTGTAGCGTAAACCACGACTGAGTAAACTTAACTCATATTTTGAATTAATCCACATTGAGTGTACCGAACTGAAACCTTACTAAAGAAACGTTTAATACAATGAAGCACGACTGCTCATATTGCCATGATTAGATTAATAGTTACAGGAAACCTACTCCTAAACTATATGGTTATACAGTGGAAAGGAGAACAAAGTTGGATAAAAGCTATTCCTACTTTTGTAATACCTGCTATTGCAGACTTTATCGCTTTATCAAGAAAGAAAACGAGCCAGCAACTCCAAGTGCAGTTAATCTAGAATGTGAAAATCAAGAACTCACCGTTTCTGAATCGTATTTAATTTTCAAAGAACAATATCCTACTTTTTCAATTGGATTTTCAATGTTTTCCAGTAGCCGCCCAAAAAATTGTCTTCTGGCTGGTTCAAGTGCAACGCATACTGTCTGCGTATGCATTTATCATCAGAATGTTTAATTAATGTTTAAAACCCATAAGGTTAAGAAACTTATTCCTAACCATTTTAAAACGTATCTTGACTTGTTTTTTAAATTACTCTGTGAAAATCCTACAGAGAAATGTTGGTTGAAAACCTGTGATCATTCCCCGGGTACGCAGACACTGGAGAATGACCTGATGAATTTTCTTCAAAACATAGATTCCTTAGAATTTAAACAATAGAAGCAAACAGATCGTTGTCATCTAAATTCAATGCGAATGGATGTAGAAGAGTTTGTGGAAACATTTTTAGAAAAATTAAGCGAATTATCTCCGCATAATGTTTTTGCGGAGCAACAAGGTAACTACTTAAAACGACTTAAAATTAATTTGGAAGCAACTGACTGCATTATAATTGCTGACTTTTCTGAAAATACATCTTTCAATATTCAGTTATTGTTTTGTTATGACGCTATACAAGGTTTCCATTGGGCAAACGCTCAATGCACAATCCATCCTTTTGCCATATATTAGAATTATGAAGCACAAAATTTAAAGTTTACAAGCTTCATAACAATCGCAGAATTTATTAAACATAAACATGTTGCCGTTCGGCTGTTTGTAACAAATTGTGTGAATTTCATTAAAAAAAAAGCTACCTCACCTTAAAAATATCCATTTTTTTCTAATGAAGGCAGTCAATACAGAAATAAGATGACTGCTTTCAATTTGTGCCACATGTACAAGGACTTCGGTCTTAATGCAGAGTGGAACTTTTTTGCCACTTGCCATGGAAGAGGGTTTTGTGACGCTTTAAGAGGCATTCTAAAGCGAAACGCTTCAAAAGCAAGTTAACAAGGCCATCATATTACAACTGCATACGAACTTTACTCTTGGGCTGTTTCTAAAGTAGATTCCAAAATATATTACTTGTTTTTCTCGGAAAAAGATTGCAATGCAATGGAAAAGAAAATAAAGAACCGTTATACTCGTGTAAAACAAATCTCTAGGACACAATCATTTCATTACTTTAAGCCACAAAATGAAAATTACATGATCGTGAAACGGTTTTCGTTTTCAGATAAAGAAAAGTGCGTTAAATTGTAAGAATATAGCTATGTAGTTTTTTTTTTTTGATGAATTATGAAAAAAAAAATTAAATAATCAAATTATATGCTGAGTTTTAATTGAAGGTAATCTGAGAAAACCCTTGCTTATAGTCTAAAGCATTGAGATTTGAGCTCCAAT
Source organism: Aedes japonicus (assembly GCA_034211315.2). Lineage (NCBI taxonomy): Eukaryota > Metazoa > Arthropoda > Insecta > Diptera > Culicidae > Aedes > Aedes japonicus. Next base: position 96,627 of record JASCZW010006111.1, on the reverse strand, counting down.
TCCTCAATATAGCGGAGCATGGTCCAACCCCGACCCTGTGGCCAATTCCGACCTCCCAAGATTCTCTCAGACAGCGCTGGTTGCTAAATTTTTAATAATAACAATGGAAAGCTTTCATTACACAAAGAATTTCAACGTAGATTGCATTGGTCGGATAAATTGTGTTTTTTGAAAATCGACATTTTTCGACATATTTTATTATTGAACATTAATAACTTCTGAACCACTGAATCGATTTGCAATGTTTTTTGTATGAATAGAAAGCTTATTACTTTAAATTTTTACTAAAAATATTGGTGAAAATAATTTATGTACTCATATTTGCTAAAATGGTCCATATATTCGTGTTTTATGATTTTTGAAATGTTGGATCACAACGACTATTTATTTTTATTTTTTTATAGAAGCTCAAACATTTTTACATGACATATCAAAAAATTAAAAATGTTCTTAGAGCCATTTTTGAGTTACATTTTTTTGAAAATTTCAAGTTTTTTGCCCATACACACATGGAATGATCATCATTTTCCATCATTTCAAAATAACTGCGGGAAACATTTCATTGAACACAAAGAGAAAAACATTTCATTGAAGTTATCAAACTTATTCCTTATAAATAACCATGATAACCATGTTTACAAATCTTGTTTTATTTGTGAAGTAATGTACCCATCAAAAGTAGGGGAGGCTGGTCCATTTCTGACCCCATTCAATGTAAAAACTATAAATCAGCCTCAAATTGTTTAAAAGCAGAGACCAACATTGCTAGGGTTTACTCAGCCATGGTTTACGCTACAACTGGAACCACAATGGTCCGTTAACGTCCAAATTCAGCATCACTTCTCATAAGGATTGCAGAGGCACTCATGCCAAATTTGAGTTGTAGCGCAATTTAACGAACTCAATCTGAAATCAATCAAATCTGAAAAAAACAAGTCATGATACGTTTTTAATTGGTTAGGAATAAGTCTCTTATCTTTAATGGCAATCATGCTGAATTTGGACGCTAACGGACCATTGTGGTTCCAGTGTAACTCCCTCGGCTAGGCTCAGTTGGTCAAGGGATCTACAGGGTCGTATGAAAGTAAAACGGTATAAACACTCACAGCACTCAACATATATCTCTAGCGGGAACTCAACATGAGGTACTACTCGCAAGAACAGCTAGGGAATGGTGAATACAAATATCATCTTATGGTTTGTACTAGCTCAAAGTCCACTCGGTAAACACTCTTCTGTTTGAACCTTAATGTAAAGGAGGTATGGAAACTCCTTTCAAGTTCGGCTAAACGGAACAAAATAAGGACAGTGGTGAAATTTTAAACATCTTAAATGCCTTTAAATATAAACTTTTAATTGTGTATAGATGTATTACGTGTTTTATGTACATTAATGATTTTATTTATTAACTAGGTCTAAACTAAATTGTGACGTCACATTTTCTACTTGCGGTTTGTTTTTTTAGGTGGACTAGTGGCGGGCGGTGTGGTGGCGGTTTGGTAACGGGTTGATGGCGATGCGGTGGCGGTTTGATGACGGTTTGGTGGCGGTTTGATGACGGTTTGGTGGTGGGTTGATGGTGATGTGGTGGCGGTACTTAACATTCAAGTCGGCTGAAAAATTCTAGCCGGCGGCCTTGCACACGGTACACCAGCGACTTTGGACTGTACAAGATGGCCTCCAATTCTTCTGTCCTTTTGTCTCTTATTGTCAGGGAATCCCAATGGCTGTTCCCTGACAAAAGCTAGCAGAATAAAGAAAAAGGCCCTTTGTGGACCTAACCACATTCATTAAATATTGCTTGCTATTTTGGACCGACCCGCAGCCACATTGTTCACAAGTAGAATTTACCTTTTTCTACCGCTTTTGCTGTCTTACCTTTTTCTTAAATAATATAATTTTCTCCGAAATGCACGGAAACAAATTAAGCAATGTGACCAATATCCCTATTTTAGACACAATAGATTTAGGACTTCAAATAATATTTTAACACGTACTAACAAACTAACTCACTTTTGGACACCATTCATACTGAACTAACACGACTAACAATAATTTTAACTTTTGATTTTAACTAGACCTAGAATTTAAAGAACAGAATAAAATGATAAAAAAAACCACCACTCTATACTACACTATCGACATACATCACAAATCATTGAACACGGCGCGCACTAACTGCTCGTTTTAGCGATCTTTACAGGGTTAATCTGCCAAGCTCGATACCCGCGAAATTACCATAAGGAACACGAACGAACCCGAACTCGTCGTGTTCATTACTTTATATTTGTGGGTCCCTGCCCGTTGCCCTCCCTGCAGCTGCCTCTTTCAGCTGAGTATCTTTTGCCGACGCTCAAACCGCTGTCAACAAATCTAGACAAAATAGTCAAAAGGTCGAAAGTAACATTTGTAAACAATGACTTCTAGCGTATTTTTCTTGGATCTGCCTGCTCCCACAAGCAAAATAGGACCAGAAACAGATGCAGGGAGTTATTATCTTCCCGTCGGTAGTGGATATAGATGTGAGCAACCTGGCATTTCCAGGAAATTTACGTTTTAAGTCATTGTTTACAATTGTTACTTTCGACCTTTTGACGATTTTGTCTAGAAATACGATGAGAGTGAGTGATACCATGTCAGTGAGGGAAGTTTGGGATAATGAGAGCCTTTTGCTATAACTCTCAGTGTGAATTGCACAGTGAATGAGCCTGTGCACGCTGCTATAATTCTTTTGTACTTTTGACTTTTACTGTGAGCCGTGTTTTGGTGTTGTCTCACTCTTTCTCACAGGATGCTTGAAAACATGGCTCACAGTAAAAGTCAAACTTTTTATAGCGTGCACAGGCTCATTGCCGTATTTAGACACAATCTAACCTTACTTGTGATAGAGTCACAAGCCTTCATTTGGAACCACCGGTTACACCAGTTATAGCGTAAACCATGGCTGAGTAAACCCTAGCAATGTTAGTCTCTGCTTTTACACAATTTGAGGCTGATTTATAGTTCTTACATTGAATGGGGTCAGAAATGGACCAGCCTTCCCTACTTTTGATGGGTACATTACTTCACAAATAAAACTACATTTTTAAACATGGTGATCATGATTTTTTTAGGAATAAGTTTGATAACTTCAATGAAATGATTCCCGCAGTTATTTTGAAGTGATGGAAAATTATGCTCATTCCATGTGTGTATGATCAAAAAACTTGAAATTTTCAAAAAAATGTAACTCAATAACGGCTAAAATAAACATTTCTATTTTTTTTTATTTTTTTTGTAAACATGTTTAAATTTTCATAAAAAAAATATAAAAATAAATAGTCGTTGTGGTCCAACATTTCATAAATCATAAAAAAAAGAATATTTTGACCATTTTAGCAAATTTGAGTACATTAATTATTTCAACCAATATTTTCAATAGACACTAGAACTAATATGCTTGCTATTCATATAAAATCATTGCAAATCGATTCAGTGGTTCAGAAGTTATGATTATTTTAAATAATAAATTTCGAAAAACGACGATTTTTCTGGTAACCCTATATCGAACATGGTCACCCTAATCAGGTCTAATTATTTTCGATGAAGAACATATCAAGCGATTTTGAGCAAAATCGGACAACTTTCTTTTGCATTTCTATTCTTTTCCCGTGGAATCGCTCCATGAGCGCAATTATTTGGAAAACCCATTTGCTAATGCTTAATGCTAATGCTAATGTCTGGGCCAAAACTTGCTAAAGTGTTAGGTTTTCAAAGCGAGCGACGGGCGTGTACTGTCAACCGTCAACTGCGGAACAAAGTCATCAAGAACATTAAGGTTAACCCCAACATCTTAGACCGCGATTCAAACCAAAATTTTGTCGCCGCACGCAGTACCGTGCAACGGATTCGTCTTTGGGAAGGCTTCAAGTCATAACGTACCTGTAGACAACCAAACAGGGATCAAAAGCAGAACAATGTGGCCAGAATCCGTGCCAGAAAACTGTATGATCAGGTGCTGACAAAATTCAATGGCTGTCTCCTCATAGATGATTAAATCTATGTAAAGGCCGATTTCAAACAGCTACCGGGACAAAAAAATTACTTCACTATGGCTCGGGGAGATGTTCCTGCCAAATTCAAGTTTGTGTTTGCAGATAAATTTGCACATAAATACATGATTTGGCAAAGCATCTGTAGCTGCGGTAGGAAGACCAAGGTTTTCATCACTGATAAGACATTTAATTCAGAGCTGTACAGAACGGAATGTCCCCAAAAGCGAATATTGCCATTCATCAGATCCCACAATAAACGTGTCATGTATTGACTAATTCTTGCAAGCTGTCATTACAGTAAAACAGTGCTACAGTGGTATGAAATTAACGGGATTCAGTGTATACTGAAAGAACTCAACCCACCAAACTGTCCCCAGCTCAGACCGATAGAGATTTTGGGCTATCATGAAGAGGAAGCTGAAGGTGAAGTCAAAAGCATCAATGAAGTGAGAACCAAGTGGAATAGGATTGCCAAAACGATGGATGAGAATAATGTACGCCGGTTGATGAAATGTATTCCGGAAAAAGTTCGCCAATTTCTTCGAAATCGAGATGATTTTTTTTTTTGTATTTTCCCTCTAAAGTACACATAAAGTCGACATTTTAGATAAAACAAAATACTATTTTGTTAATGTTTATCCGAAATATGCGCAATAGTCTATGTTCCAATTCTAACTGGGCCACACCTTTGCATCTATGTATGTGGATTGAATAAACGAAGGCACATTGGCGTAACTACTGGGGGTGCCTAGGGGGCCAGGTCCCCTCCAGAATTCTGTAGCCGATTCTATAAGCCGACACACTCCTGTACGCAGAGCTCTTATCCGCCGGTTTTACAGACAAGTATGGTGGAATGCTGACTTAAGACATCGCCGGAATATTCTTCGGAAAGTTCGTCGTCGATTTTTTCGGCACAGAACGTCATCAAACCGGATTCTTCTACAAAGGCTAGAGACTGAATACAACGCTCATGTAGTTTCTTCGTTCCGTGAGTATGTTTTTCGAGTTCAGGATGAGATGAAGGCCAATCCATCATCTTTCGGGAACTTCATTAAAAGTAAGAGAGCGTCCAATTCAATACCCGCTGAAATCTCATTAGGTGGTGCTACTTCTCACGATACTACTGAGTCTGCAAAGTTATTTGCTGACTTTTTCCAAAGCGTTTATACTTTGGGTTCCCCACCAGTTTCCCAGAATCTGGTGGAAAGCTTGCCATCTTACACGATTAATTTCTCAATGCCTACATTATCAGCAGCCGACGTTGAACACGCTCTGAGCTCTATAGACTCGTCGAAGGGGCCTGGCCCGGACAAGCTGCCTCCTGTGTTTGTCAAACAATGTGCCAATGTACTTGCAAAACCCGTTAGTTATTTATTCAATCTTTCTCTGTCAGAAGGAGTTTTTCCTGATGCATGGAAACTGGCTGCGGTAACGCCTATACACAAATCTGATAGCAAACACCGGGTCGAAAATTATCGTCCTATTTCAATTCTGTGCTGTATCTCAAAGATCTTGGAATCGCTTATTCACGACAAAATGTATAGAGCTTCTCAGTCTGTCATTTCCGAATTTCAGCACGGTTTTGTAAAAAATCGATCAACCATCACTAATCTCATGTCATACGTCAGCACTCTCAACAGTAGTCTTGAAGAACGATGCCAGGTTGACAGTATATACATCGATTTTTCTAAAGCCTTCGACAAGGTACCGCATGAGTTAACGCTGAAAAAACTGGAACGATTAGGATTTCCTGGATGGCTGATGATCTGGTTACGATCCTATCTTTACGGTAGATTTGTAGATTCTTTGGTGCGCAGTATCCTTGAATACGGAGTTCAAGTATGGGCTCCCTATCATGCTGTACACGCTGACCGTCTAGAAAGAGTTCAGCGTTGCTTCATTAGATTTGCCTTGCGCAACCTGCCGTGGAACGACCCTCTCTGACTACCGCCATATGAACACCGATGTCAACTCATAACCCTGGAGCCTCTTCACCAGCGGAGGTTTTACTTGCAGAGATTGTTTGCATTCGATGTACTGAGCAACCGCTTGGATTGCACACATCTTTTGCAACAAATAAACTTTTATGTTCCTGCTCGCAGTTCCCGACAACGACAGCTTTTGTGGATTCCGAGGCACCGAACAGTCTTCGGTGAAAATCATCCACTGCAAAGATGCCTCCGAAGATTTAATGAAGTAAGCCATCATTTTGATTATAATGTGACGAGACATAAGTTTAAGACCCTTGTTAGATAGTATTTTTTATCAGTCTGTACAGCTTAGCTGAAGATGTTGACAAATAAATAATAAATAAAAACCATTGTTAACGACAATAAGATCCATGAAAACTCCGATATATTAACATTACATCACTTCGCTCGAAAGGTTGCGTATGTTAAAATTGGAAATATCTTCCGAACATCATGGTATCCCAGTAGTGAACAGCAATTTTTGCTAGAGCTAAAGATGTGAAGAGAAAGTATCGATAGGTCCGAGAGAGCTCGGCAAGTTATGCAATTGAATAGAAGTAGTCTGAATTTGAGCGTAGGGCTTTTGTGAAGCAGTATTTCGAAGCAAACGCACACACTTTTGCCACACATCTTCATGCGGGGTCGGTCAAGGCAGAAACGAATCCGCTGCGTTGAGTGGCAAAAATGTATGCGCTTGATCATGCTCAAATACCGTCAAAGGCACAGAATGGTTCTAACGATGTGAAATCTCTATTTTTACACTCCCTAAAGAACGCATGTGATGGAAACCAATTTCCAATTTGAGGTTTTTGAAAACACAACTTCTCTTTTTTACCAGTAATGTTTTTTTTTGTCGTTGTTTACTAAACAACCTCTGAGAAACCCAGTAAGGTGTTGTATGCTGATCTTCTTAGCAGCATATTTTGACGGAAACCCCATCATTGAATAAATACTACTACTAATTATATTTTGTTATAATAGGTTTGCTTCAAAATACTGCTTAACAAAAGCCCTACGCCTTAGACTTAAATAATTCTGAATTCTAATAATTCAATTTCATTAATATTAAAACCCCAAAACTCATAACTAAAACAATACTGACAGTGAAAAGTAGAGCCTGTTAAGTTGAAACTTAAGATATGAAACACTTTTCTATGTACGTATTTTATTTTAATTATTCAAGAAGGTTCAACAATAATGAGTTTTTTTAAACGGCGCCTTTAAGAATTCACGATATTATTTTCTCTCGTACGCACAATTTAGTAGAGTATAGACTCCCCAGATTGATTAAAAGTTTCTAAGCTCAAGAATGTCGATAAGCAAAACATGGAGAAAGAAGTTTATTCATTAACGATAATTAACGTACTAATGGGAAAAAATAACCATGTGAAATTCTTATTTCGAAAATCTCGCCTTCTTGTGCGCGCGCCCACTTTTGCTAGAGAGTCCGCCTTCTCTTTGCCTGAAATTGAGCAATGAGAGGTGACCCATACAAAGGTAATTTTACATGATCTTTCGACCAACACACACATCTGCTCCCTTATTTTTGAAAGAAAGTAAGAAGAGTGCCTCGCTGTTTTCATCGACCAGAGGGCCTCAATAGAACTGAGACTATCCGAGAAGATGTAATAATGGTCTATGGGCATGTCGGAAATAATCTCTAATGAGAAATTGATTGCTGCCAGCTCAGCAACATATACGGAACAAGGTTCCTGATGTTTCCGGAAGGCAGATGAGTATTCATTGTAGACACCGAAACCAGTGGATCCATCAATGCGGGACCCATCAGTAAACACTCTTCTATTGCAATTGACATGTTGGTACTTTTCAATAAAAATATGGGGAATTAAAATAGGTTGAAGTTAATCTGGAGCTCCTTGAATAGCCTACTTCATGGAGAGATCATAATCAATGGAGGAACAGTGATAAGTCAAGCGTATACTAGGAGAATAATAGCAACGAAGACTATTATATAAACTGATTCATGATGCTAACTAAACACTGATAAAAATTCAGAAGGGACTATTTTGCGATAACCGGCAGTTCAGATATTTTGTGTGTTTTTTGTTTATTTAATAGGTAATCGACAATATTGTAGGACATCTGGAGAAGATGATCAAAAACATGCCGTTTGCTGAGTCAAATGACTCGTTATCGCGTTTAGATAAGGCAGATTGGCAGGAGTTTATAGACCATTATTCAGATACTCTAAATATAAAACAACAAAACCAGCCAGTATAAGCAACTGTCGTTCAAAATTTAACTATTGGTTGCTCCAGTTGTTAACTTCCATTCCCATAAGCTCAGCTGGATGCGAGTGCAGATTCTCAGCCATGAGACGCATAAAAACATGACTGAGGAGTACCATGACGCAGAACTGATTTTCACATCTGACTAATTTAGGCATTGGGAACAGAGTTGTGAAGGAATCAGTATCGACCGACACAATTTTAAAGACTTAAACCGCGTTATCCAAACCAATCTAAATTCTGATATAAATTTAAAATGTTCATTGACTTAATGTTGTTCTTTGAATTTTTAAGATTTTTAGTTCAACCTTGACTCTATATATATTCAGGACTATTCTCCTCCTCGGATGAGTTGAGATTTCACCACAGAATCAAATGAGGTGACTACAGTGACCTCGTGTGAGTCCATTCTTTATTTGATCCACACGGAATAATACGAGGTATATTCACCACACTCGATTCGTTTAAGGCATCTCGACTCACCGAGGCGCAGAATAGACCTAATAATTCGATTAAACCTGTTTTGATTTATCAATTAAAATAACCTGTCCCAAACAATTACGGTACTTTTGTCGCTCTTTCCAATATTCCTATAAACGAAAAAAATCCTTCGGACAGGCCCCCTCCAGACTAATTGTCTAGTTCCGCCGATGCGAAGGCATTGGTCTATTGTTTCTAGACCATCGCCTATGTTGGATGTGTCTTCTGTTGAGTTTCCGAAAAGGCTTTTTTATGAATTCATTTATATGGCTCAATCGAATCAACTTTACAGATCCAAGTTTTCATGTGTATGTACATCAGTTATCTTACTAAGGTTAAGGGAATAGAACCGATTACTCGCGGTCGTCTCGAGGTTAATAGGAATAACAATTTGAAGGATGGGAGAGTTGGGGAAATTTTGAACAAAGTATAAGGAGCAATGGTTTTCTTATATCTCGAACTTTAAATTGCAATTTTTAAATTAAACGTTTTTAATAAAAAAAAAACCTATCACTCACACACACAATCACAAACACACACTGACGCTGTGTGTGTGTGTGTGTGTGTGTGTGTGTGTGTGTGTGTGTGTGTGTGTGTGTGTGTGTGTGTGTGTGTGTGTGTGTGTGTGTTTGTGTGTGTACAATCCAACGCCCGCCGTCCGGCAGTGATTTTATGGAAGAAAAATGTGTGCAGTTAAGCGACCTGTTGTGAACTCGACAAACATTTTTAGCCCAGGAGTTGGAAAGTGATAGCTCTGTTGGGTTCCAGTGCCCCATTTCAAAATACCTGGTTACTCACGTCCATTCCGAGGTCACATTCACTTATAGGAAGCCCCGTATAAACACAGTACAAACATAAAATGGATATAGGTACTGCGCATACACTTCCATCATCGAATCTTATTGTTTTGATAACGGCACGAATTTAGCAGTATTGTTCAAATTCAGAAAGATCTTCCTCCGGATATTGTTGCTGAGCTTTAGTCTTCATTTGGACGACTTCCCTGTGATGCTGGAGGATGCATTTATTTCTCTACAGAAGTAGCACTCTGCTATTCGGCAAATATTTTCACATCATCCTTTTCGAAAGGAACAGCCTGAGTACAATTAGTACTTCGCGCACAATGAAAATCACAGGTAAAAAACACTTCCGAGAAAAAAAAAAATCTTGAAAAATCACAATCATTGTTCAACTTCATTGTTCAAAACTTCACAGCTCTCCATCTGTACACCATGTGGTGAGTCACAATCACACACTGACGCACTGACCCTCAAAAATTTAACCTAAACAAGTAAGTTAATCAAACTACAATCTAAGGCTGATGTTAGTCAAACGATGCTCAGCACAAAACCAAATAACGTGATCTGCATCCTGGTAACCTTGTCCGCATTCACAGAGATTGCTGTCTCCCAGCTTAACACGGAACAAATCTAGGGTTTTTTCATTATGGCGAATCTACAATTGAGAGATTCTCTCTGGGCTCGCTCTCTTTCATTCATAAACCAATCACCTTTACGTTTTTCATTCTACTATTTGTAGAGTATGCTAGCCAGCACTGTTGTGTTTCGATCTGTACTAAAGAATCCATCGAAAGTTTTATAATGGCGCTGTAATAAATGAAAGAGAGCGAGCCTGGAGAGAATCTCTCAATTGTAGATTAGCCCTAATGAAAAAAAAACCCTAGAAATGAGCGTTTAAAGAATAATGATTAAACATGAGGCGAGACATCACACGAATGAAGTCTCGACCCACATACAATCCCCTGAACCAAAATTTCTAACCTTAGGAGTGATAGAATGTAGCCATCGCCCCAAATCTCCTTTACTCCATTTACACGCAAAGAAATCACTCTGCTTTGAATCACCCAAATATTTTGTTGGTATTTAAAACAAAGTTTGTATTTGTTTCAATTCTTAAAAAAGTTCCAAATCAATTCAAAATTTTATTCAAATTAAACCAATAAAATTATTTAAAGTAATCACCGCTGTGTGATTCAAGACAAGCACATTTATTTTTTAACTCAAACGATTAATTTATTGCTTGAACAAAGTATTTTGTCACCCTAAGAAATCACTCTGCTTTGCATCAACAAAATATTTGGTTGGTATTCAATGCAAGGTTTCTGTTTGTTTCAATTCATAAAAAAGTTCCAAATCAATTCATAATTCCATTCAAATCAAACCAATATATTTTTTTAAAGTAATCACTGCTGTGTGATGTAAATTTAAATAATGTTTGCTTTATAACAACCACATTTATCGTTTAACTCAAATGTTTAATTTATTGTTTAAACCAAATTATTTTTTCAAGCTAAGAAATCACTCTGTTTTGAATCAACAAAGAGATTTGTTGCGCTTCAATACAAGGTTTCTATTTGTTTCAATTCATGAAAAAGTTCCAAATCAATTTAAAATTTAATTGAAATCAAAGCAATCAAATTATTTAAAATAATCACCGCTGTATGGTATTCGTTTAAATAATATTTGATTTATAACAACCATACTTATTTTAAACGTCGTTTTAAACTAAAATGGTTAATTTATTGTTTTATTAAAATATATGTATGAGCGCACATTTCATAGCTGCCATATTGCTGCCTCTGCCTTGGTTTTGTATGGAGTGCATGTATAAACATGTCAATTTATAAAGCAGATTATCAACGAATTATTCTCTTTGCAGATAACTGGAAAAACAGCACAACTTGGAAGACGATTTAGAAAATAAGCTGCCATTATGACTGCCTCTCCGCAATAGTTCTTCCCGAGTCCTGCATCCAACCACATGCACGATGTTATCTCCTGCAAAGTCCGATCCATGCTTTCCAACACGCCGTTCGGCAGGCGGAATATGGTGTGGTAATTATTTAAAAACAATAAAAAACGATTCTCAGTTTTATAAAGCATGAAGTTTTATTTCAATCAAATGGTTTTGTTGTATTAGATCTTCGATGTTTATTATTTAAACAAATGCGTTTAGTTGATTTAACAAAATATTTCGTTTTGAACAATAAAACACGATGTTCAATTCTATAAAACAAGAAGTTTTATTTCAACTCAAAGGTTTTCTTGAATTACTTCATCATTGTTTATTATTTCAACAAATGCGTTTAGTTGGTTTAACAAAACATTTTGTTTTGAGCAATAAAACACGATGTTAAATTCTATAAAACATGAAGTTTTATTTCTACTCAAAGTTTTTGTTGAATTAGTTCATCAGTTTTATTGGTCCATATTTAAACCAAAATTTTAGTTGAATTGATTCCTATTTTGAATTGGTATAACTGCGTATTTTTTTGCGTGTATACTGCCAGCTATCAAGTGATGTCTGACAAAAAATATAGAAAAAATCGTTGAAGGGGATTTGTCGGTCATAAATATCGCCTTCCCCGCCTTTACCTCGCCCACCCTTGCAAGCGACATCCTCATTGTCAGGTATCAGCCAATGAGAAGGGACCCAATATATAATAATAATTTTCATTGTATACACCAAAGCCAGCTGACTCCTCTACCAAAGACCCGTCAGTGAAAAACATATTGATGGAATCAACTTGGTCAAACTTTGCAGCAAATATCACCGGAGCAATGGGACGATGATGCTCTGGATAAATCAAAATGAACCGAATTTCCAAAATCGAAGAAGCAAACATGATTGGGAATATTCAGCGAAGGGCTGACATCCTGTGTTATGTACAAATGGTACAACGTCATGAAGCGCGTTTGAGGGTTCAACTCAAGAAGCTTCTCAAAGTTTCCGATTACCTGAGGGTTCATAACCTCTCACCTGGTGAGGAGTCGGAGAGATAATTCTGAAAACCGATCTGAGAGTGGCAACATGCCAGCCAGCACTTCAAGACTCATGGTATGAGCCGAGTGCATGCAACCTAACGCAGTACGAAGACACCGATACTGAATACGTTCCAGTTTGATGATGTGCGACCGAGCCGCCGATTGAAAACAAAAACTACCGTATTCTAAAACCGACAAAATCGTTGTCCGGTACTACGTTAGATCTTGCGGATGCGCTTCCCACCAGGTGCCGATAATTGTGCAGAGAAAGTTGATCCTTGGCTGGCATTTTCGCTTCAGATACTCAATGTTGAATCTCCAGGTGCACTTAGAATCGAACCAGACCCCAAGATATTTAAATGACATGGAATGAGTTATCGGTGTACCCCAAATTTGAAGTTTCGGTTGTACTGGGTTATGCTTCCTAGAAAAAACTACCAACTCAGTTTTCTCCGCACAGAATTCGATACCTAGCTCTAGAGCCCAAGTAGACAAATTGTCTAAGGTATCCTGCAAGGGTCCTTGTAGATCAACCCCATTGGGTCCCGTGACAGACACTACGCCGTCATCTGCAAGTTGTCTCAACGCACAGTTGTCATTTAGACAACTGTCAATGTCTTTGACATAAAAATTATACAAAAGGTGGCTTAAACAGGGTCCCTGGGGAGACCCATGTAGCTTAATCGAAAAGCTGTAGAGTTTCCATGAGAAAAGCTCATATGTTTCTCTGGCAGTAAATTATACAAAAAATTATTCATTAATGGTGAAAAGCCACAAGCGTGGAGTTTAACTGAAAGAACTTCAACAGATACTGAATCAAAAGCCCCCTTAATATCCAAGAATACAGAAGCCATTTGGTCTTTTTTAGCAAAAGCTAACTGAATATCTGTGGAAAGCAACGCGAGGCAGTCGTTCGTTCCCTTACCTCTACAGAAACCATATTTAGTATCTGAAAGCAGTTTATTCGTCTCAACCCATTTGTCCAGGCGGAAAAGGGTAATTTTCTCCAACAACTTTCGAATACAAGATAACATCGCGATGGGTCGATAGGAGTTGTGGTCGGACGCAGGTTTACCAGGTTTTTGAATGGCAATAACTCTCACCCGTCTCCATTCATCCGGTACAATGTTGAATTCCAGAAGCTGATTAAACAAGTGCAACATGCGCATCTTTGTGACGTCTGGGAGGTTCTTAAGCAAGTTGAACTTGATCTTATCAGCCCCTGGAGCCGTATTGCTACACAAAAGGAGTGCGAGAGAGTTCTACCATTGAAAAAGGTTGGCTGATCTCATCTATCGAATTCGTGGTTTCGCGAGGAAACATTTGTGCTGGCACAGAATCTGGACACACTTTTCGCGCGAGCTTGAGTATCCATTGGTCCGAGTACTCCTCGTTCTCGTTGTTCGTAGTTCTGCTACGCAATCTTCGCACCGTATTCCAAAGGGTATTCATCGACGTTTCACGCGATAGCCCGTCCACGAATTGTCGCCAGTAACCTCGTTTCTTGGCCTTGATGAGGCCCTTGAATTCTCGTTCGAGAGCCGTGTACCTTTGAAAGTGCTCATGTGTTCCACTTCTACGAAAAACTTTAAACGCGTTGGACTTTTTGCGGTAAATCTCGGTGCATAGCTGATCCCCCCATGGGGAGGTTTCCTGCGAAATGACGTTCCTGGAACTGGTCGAGTTTGAGCTTGACACGCGCTGTCTAAGATCAGGTTGGAGAGGAAGTTATATTCATCCAGCGGTGAAAGCCTTTCTACCGTCGTTACGGCTCACAGTGGTCGGAAAAGACTTTTTTCAGGGCGAAATTAATAACTCCTAAGGGTTACGTTTCCGAATCATGGTGTCTTCTACAATGTTGTATATGAACAAGTTGTCCATCTTGTGGTGATAATTTGGTAGTTCCAAACTTTACCGCTAGGGCGGCGCTGTTGCTAACTTTTGAACGAAACACAATAGAAGGGTAATGTTAATAGCAAGTTTGTAGGAAATGGGTCATTCCATATCAAGTGACCAGAGAAATGCATCGACCCTCTTCGATTCGAACCAAAATTGGCTGATATACTTGTTCTAGGCTATTAATCAAAAATCCAAAGTTTTAAACCAATCGGTGAACCCCTCGGCCCATTGGCTGCCCCCATTTTTTTTGAGATTTTTGAAAAGTCAATATATTGTTTATTGAATATCTCAATGAATAAAAGAGTTACAAACAATGTTAAATACTTTTCTTAAAGGAAATTAAATTTTCTACCAAATAAATATTTTTTATATTTTTTACAGTGTTGCCAACATTGTTATTTTTGTGGTTGAAATATTAAATTGCGTTTTTCTCAAAATGCCCCCACTTTTTTTCAATTTTTATGGCTCCAATGTGTTTTGCAGACTTTTTTACATAAGAAACACTTGTCGATACAAAACAATTTGCTCCGTCATGGAGATATTGATTTTTAAACATTTCATGTCTTAAAAATTTGTTTATTCTACCACTCTCACATAATCTGTTTTATTTCATCAAGGCGAATCTAATAAAAAAGCACCGTTTAAATTTAAAAAAAAATAGCAGTTTCACATGGTCTAATCATTTTGGTGGCCTACTAGAAGAATTTCGGTGCTCTGAGAGGTTAGTGCGAACCATGAAAAACTGCATTAAAGAGAAAGGATATCTGTTCCTCTAACCACAAGAAAGGCAATCGTGTTTCATAAGACATAGTGCAGAAAGTAAAAGCGTTTTACCGTGAGGCCAGGGATGCCGTTATGCCAGATTTATCTGGCACTGCCAGACTTTTTATAGGCAAAAAGACAAAAAGAGAAACCCTGCATAATACCTGACTTTTTGAAATTAGAACAGAATACAAAAAAAAAAGTCATTCAATCCTGCTCCACTAAAGCGTTAAGTGATCTGCGTGACTGCAGTCCTCGTCCACTGAAAACGATTCGTAGCAATTTTGTACGAATGGGTAGTCCGTCAAATATTTGGCATTGGTCAAATAGTGTAATTTCTCGCTTGACTGTTACTAAAGAATGCGAGTATACGAGTCAAAATATGACTCATTTTGGGACAACATTTGTAAAGGGCGTATCAACATTTGTAAAACCTCTTTGACCCTTTTTAATTGCTAGTTCAAATTTTTACATTGCCAGATTTTGCCAGATTTTTTATTTGTGACATGCCAGATATTTTTCAAAATCTAATGGTAACCCTGCATGAGGCATGAGGCAGACGTGAGTAAAGAACTGGCTGGTAAGAAGAAGTGTAAAAGTGTTCAGGAGGGAACATCTCGTATCCTCAAGCAGAAGCGATTAGTGCTGGCGAACCTTAGCGAAACACTCTGCGCCCACCAGAGTGAAGAAGCCGCATTTGTTAGGAAGCATGACTATATTACAGCGAAACAGGAAGAGTTCTACCAGTTCACTCGGGACAACTCGACCGACGGAGAAGTTCTGGTTGTGGCCGACTGTTTGGAAAACTTTTCATTTGTTTTTCAGGTATTACATGAACATTTCCTCCTCCTCTTTCCAACTACTGTAAAGATAGATGTGACTAAGGATAGTGACAATCATGCTTTTAAAACATTTGCAAACTTGAAATAATGTTCACTACCAGCAGTAGATCAAAATAAGTCTGATTAAGATTTTCAAAAATAAAGTGATTGATATTAATATCAAATCTACAAAGAGTATTTTATTAACGCTAACACTAACGCAAACTTCTCATTTGCTTTTCGGGATAGTGTACAAGGGGTCCACTACAACAAATCTCAATCATTCGTTCATCCATTTGCTGCCTATTTCTCGCAGCAGGGAATTATTGTTCCATTGAATTGTGTTATCATTTCGGATACCTTGGATCACAACACAGCAACCTTTTTCGCTTTCCAGAAGAAATTCATAGAATTTCTTAAATCTCAGCTAACTAAGCTGACAAAAATTTATTAGTTCTCTGACGGTGCGGTTTCACAGTACAAAATAAATGAATTTACTGTACCATCGAGAACACTTTGGCGTTCCAGCTGAATGGCACTTTTTTGCAACGGCATACGGTAAAGGTCCAAGCAATGGATTAGGTGGAGCTCTAAAGCGATTGGCGACAAGAGCTAGTCTTCAAGGAACTACCATACAAACTCCAAATGATGATGATTGGGCACGCTGTAATTGCAACTTGAATGTGAAGTTTGTGGCATCACGGCAGTGCAAGAAGCAAAAAAAACATTTGGCAGTCAGATTTGCTAATGCTCGATGCCACTGTTTTTATGAAGAGTATTTCGAGCTCAAAAACGGGTACCATTTTTTATATGATTTGATTGAGCCAAAGAAAAACAGTTTTAAAAAATAGGAAATCTGTAAACCTGTTCTTGAGTTAAATCGTGACATACCGTTCCATGTCATTTTTATTTTTTTAGAAAGATAGATAGATAGCTTGATGGTTCGATTGACAAAAAAAGGAATACTAGCATGAATATCTATTTTGAAAATAATCGCAAATAATACGTCAGATGGCAACACTGAAGATTTTTCTCGAATTGGAATCTGGCAATAAATAATTGCTAGCACAATCACCTATTGTGATTGTTATTAGACCCATTTTCAGAAATCACTTTGAATATGATAACACTATTTTTGAATTTTAATGCATTGAATATTAAACATGAAATGTTTAAAAATCAATATCTCCATGACGGAGCAAATTGTTTTGTATCGACAAGTGTTTCTTATGTAAAAAAGTCTGCAAAACACATTGGAGCCATAAAAATTGAAAAAAAAAGTGGGGGCATTTTGAGAAAAACGCAATTTAGTATTTCAACCACAAAAATAACAATGTTGGCAACACTGTAAAAAATATAAAAAATATTTATTTGGTAGAAAATTTAATTTCCTTTAAGAAAAGTATTTAACATTGTTTGTAGCTCTTTTACTCATTGAGATATTCAATAAACAATATATTGACTTTTCAAAAATCTCAAAAAAATGGGGGCAGCCCATGGGCCGAGGGGTTCACCGATTGGTCTAAAACTTTGGATTTTTGATTAATAGCCTAGAACAAGTATATCAGCCAATTTTGGTTCGAATCGAAGAGGGTCGATGCATTTCTCTGGTCACTTGATATGGAATGACCCAAATATAATTTCAAGCAACTTTGTCTCAGACACCATTTTTCTATTTCTTCATTCGACCATGATAGAGCTATTTTTTCTGCTTTATATCAGGGTGTCTATTAAAAACGAGTTTTAGCATTATAACTTTTTTGTTTATCATTTAAGGATTAAGTGATCTTAAATTAAAATATATAAACCGTTATAACGCACGTTTTTGCTGAACAAAGTTTTTTAATACTGCTTGTGATTCCAAAGTTATGAGTAATTTTAGCTAAAAAAATGCGTTTTTTCTTTTCGCCCTTATGATTGTTTAGGCGAGAATAGGCCAAAAAATCATCAAATTCTTATTTTATTGGGTATTAAAGAACATAATGCTATATAAATGAGCCCGGGTACTTCTGGGGAACACAAGCGGGGACTGCTTAAAATCGGCAATTTTTTTCGTTAAAATTACCTCTAACTTTTGAACAAAAAAAATATACTTATACACTTAGTTCAGCAAAAACTTGTGTCATATTTTTCTCTACACTTCGCCCGAAGATTATTTTTTCATAAGAATTGAAACTAAAAAGTTAGAATAAAAAAACTGATTTTTTTGGGACACCCTAATGTACTCCAGCAAAATAGCTTCGAACTATAGCTGTGCACAAGTGCCAGACGCTTCAGTCGTGAATGAACAGCATGTAGCGTGTTATATTGGCTATGATAAGATATCCTAGGGGCACTCGTAAATGAAAATAAACACCAGTTTTATAAATTGCATTGAAGTTTGCCATAAATGTTCACACCAATGGAAATACTTATTCTTTCAAAACTGAATGCTGTACAGCAACGAAAACAAAGCCAATATAACACGCTACATGCTGTTCATTCACGACTGAAGCGTCTGGCCCTTGTGCACTGCTATAGTACGAAGCTATTTTGCTGGAGTACATTAGGGTGTCCCTAAAAAATCAGTTTTTTTATTCTAACTTTTTAGTTTCAATTCTTAGGAAAAAATTATCTTCTGACAAAGTGTAGAGAAAAATATGACACAAGTTTTTACTGAACTAAGTGTATAAGTATATTTTTTTGTTCAAAAGTTAGAGGTAATTTTAACGAAAAAAATGGCCGATTTTAAGCAGTCCCCGCTTGTGTTCCCCAGAAGTACCCGGGCTCATTTATATAGCATTATGTTCTTTAATACCCATTAAAACAAGAATTTGATGATTTTTTGGCCTATTCTCGCCTAAACAATCATAAGGGCGAGAAGAAAAAACGCATTTTTTTAGCTAAAATTACTCGTAACTTTGGAATCACAAGCAGTATTAAAAAACTTTGTTCAGCAAAAATGTGCGCTGTATTGGTTTATATATTTTGATTAAAGATCACTTAATCCTAAAATGATAAACAAAAAAGTTATAATGATAAAACTCGTTTTTAATAGACACCCTGATATAAAGCAGACAAAATAGCTCTATCATGGTCGAATGAAGAGATAGAAAAATGGTGTCTGAAACAAAGTTGCTTGAAATTATATTTCCTACAAACTTGCTGTTAACATTACCCTTCTATTGTGTGTCGTTCAAAAGTTCGCAAAAGCGCCGCCCTATCGGTAAAGTTTGGAACTACCAAATTATCACCACAAGATGGACAACTTGTTCATATACAACATTGTAGAAGACACCATGATTCGGAAACGCAACCCTTAGGAGTTATTAATTTCGCCCTGAAAAAAGTCTTTTCCGACCACTGTGCGGCTTCATCTACTGTCCTAAACTCTGTCCAATCGATGTGACGGGTAAGATCATACCAAAGAAGAATGCTATCATACGTGACGTTAACAGATTTCGACGGATTGAACCCGGTGGCACCTGAAATGTTTATGGGCAAGTGATCACTACCGTGGGGATCTTGAATCACATTCCATGTGCAATCCAACGATAATGAATGCGAGCAAAGTGTGTGGTCTAATCTACTTCCAATCGAGGATGGACTAACCAAGCGTGTAACTTCTCCATTGTTGAGAACTTTCATATTGAAGTTGTCACTGATGTCATATATCAAAGAAGAACGGTTGTCATCGTACAATTCTCCCCAGCCTGTACCATGAGAGTTAAAGTCTCCCATGATCAACCGTGGAGTAAGAAGGACCGAACAAATATCTGAAAGTTGTTTTCGGGTAATCAAGGCTCTAGAAGGTTTATACACACAAGCAATGCAAAGGCTTTTATTTTTAATAACAGCCTGACATGCGACAACTTCAATACCTGGAATCGGAGGAAAATTCACTCTATAGAAGAAGTAGCACTTTTTGATCCCCAAAAGTACTCCTCCTCCACGTGAATCCTCACGATCAAGTCGAATAATGTTGAAATCGTGTATCGGAAGATCGATTTCGGGCGAAAGCCATGTTTCACAAAGAGCAAATGCATCACAACCGATATTGTGAGCTAAAAATTTAAATGATTCCAATTTAGGAATAAGACTTCCAGTGTAGTACAGTGATCAAATCCCCGACCTCTTTTGGAAAATTATCCATCAAAAGAAATTATAGCTTCAAGAAGGGCCACTTTAATGTTAATTTCTTCAAAAAAGTTTTCACAGTGAGAAGCATTGTCATAGCAATGCTTTTGAGATGGTCAGAAATTTCGAGATACTTGAAAATACCTTCCACAATATCAACAAATGAGAACAGCCCAGATGAAGAGGGGGCTTCTGTTCTTAAAATTGGGACATCAGGGGTTTTAGATGTCCCCGGGAGAGATGGGAAATCCTGTTTGTAGTTGGCACTGCGAAAGCCAGGAGGATTCGGATTATCCTTCTTTCCACTGTTCTTTGAATTGGGCATGTTCAGCCACTTTTTCCCTGCTCGGATGCGTCTTCGCTTCAAATGAAGCACCTTCCGGAAAACTGAAAGATGTCCCCTCCTCAACCAAGTCCGAATCAGACTCGTCATCTGACAGAGGAGCAAAAGGATTTGTATTGGTTTCGGGTGGCGAGGCGTTCTTAAGCATTGCTGCAAAAGATTGCCTTGAACGTTGTGATAGAGAACGTTCCAAATTTTTCCCCGCGTTGTTTGTACGCCGGGCATGACGAGAGAGCATGAGGAGGAGTTCCCTTGCAGAAAACGCATTTTAGTATGTTTCTCTCCGCAAGTTGAGCAGTGTGCCTTATTGCCGCAATGAGAGGCCGTATGCCCCATTTGCTGGCAGTTTTTGGAGATCTTTACCCGTAGTACAAACAACCGCACAGGTAGCCGAAATTTTCCTAGCTGAATAAAGTGAGGAAAGGTCACTCGAAACGAGTCTGTGGGGGTAACTTTTTGTTTACCCTCGCTGTGCGATATTTTCACCAGCATTTGTACTTCCAGTATTTGAACTGGGGGAAGCAGAGAGTTGTTGAATCGGCCAATCGCCTGCTTCTCCAAAACTTCAGGGCACAGAATCGCCTCTGAGACCACTCCTACAATCTCCACATCACGAGCTGGAATATAAACTCGATATTACCGTGTAAAATGCTGGGAAGTAGCAATTTCATTAGCCTGCTTCAGGTTAGAGACGACAACACGGAGTTTATTAAATTTTACTTTCGTGATCACTGTCACGGCTGAGAATCGCTTCGTCAGATCAGTAGTGATTTGGTACACATTCAAAGGTTTCATTTTGGGCTGAAAGTAGACAACCCATGGACCGACCGAGTCCATTGGATACGATCGCGGTCGGAATTTTGTTTGTGCCTCCCCATCATCGGGTGGCAAAGGCACTTTTTCGGCCAAACCGTCTATGTCGAAGAAACATCTTCAACATGCACGATTTGCCTTACTCGTGGGAGCGTTGAACGCCCCCAACAATTTAAATCACACACATGAGCATGAGCATGAGCATGATTGACCGCCCACGGATGCAATTCCGTTATTGCCAGATCAGCTGTATTTGCACAAAGAACCAACAGATGATGTTTGGGACTAACATACATCTTCCATGTGTAAAAACTGGTGACCCATTACAAAGCAATACCGGCGCCGGCCGTGTCCGAATGCTGGTCAAGTAAGGAATGGGAAGGAACGTGTTGACATGATACTCGCTTTTTAGGAAGCCGAGAAATCCTCTGCACTTCCACGAGAAATCACTGGGATGTTGGATAGTTGGGGAAAGGTTAGCAGTAGGGTTCGTTTTGGTTAGCGATACGCTGAAAATATGTAGCACTTTTCGCCAAATGCAATGGGCCGCTCCAATGTTACTGAAAAGAGACAAGCATAACGAAAAACAAAACGAAATAGACAAAATAAAATAAAACAGGATATTAGATATTGTCTTCAAAATATGGTAGAAATAAATTATTTGTTGCTTTGCAAACCAGCTCTCCTCGATATCCTAGATGGCCAAGTGTTGCTGGACCGCAGCTGCTGCCATCGGCACTCGTCCACATCAACCAGTCCGTCGCCGACGTGTCGGAAACCTTCCGGTAGTAACATGATATGTGTCTAATACACTCTTCTTGCACTGATTAATTTACAAATTCTGAACACCGAATAAAAATTCACTTTGGCACGGTTGTGGTATTTTTCTCTAAAATCTAGTTCTAGATACTGGCATATCTTCCCCACAATACCCGCGAACGACGACACTTTGGACCTGAGCTCGCTTGAGGGAGAATCACCAACACATAACAGCGCAATTCTTCTTCTTCTTTATTATTTTTTACGGGATTTTAACCCTAGGGGTCATTCGTCCCGGAGCGCAATTGATTGTATGCCATTTTTTAAATGAATCGCGAGCACGGCGCGATCCCACGACACGCAATACACTTCTATTTTCAGCTTACCGGAACCAATTGCACACGCACACTAGTAATCCGCGACGCAAAACAACATGACGCGCGACGAGGTGCTACTGCCGCCGACGTCGCGCTACATAATACCCTTGTGTTGTTGTTGCCGCTGATGCGATGCAAACTACTGCCAACACACACACACAACCACGTACCTCTATATCTTTACGTTTTGATGAATCGCATCCAGGGTGGGCGAATAAAAACAAAAATCCAATCCACCAATCTCACACCAACACCACTGCGCTTCTCCCAAAAAGTGCAA
Source organism: Aedes japonicus (assembly GCA_034211315.2). Classification (NCBI taxonomy): domain Eukaryota; kingdom Metazoa; phylum Arthropoda; class Insecta; order Diptera; family Culicidae; genus Aedes; species Aedes japonicus. The sequence goes on along the minus strand of JASCZW010006111.1, from coordinate 73,939 downwards.
ACGAAACCGACAAAAAAAATCAGCAAGACAACTTTTCTTCCCTGCCAATGGAGGCTGAGAGCCAAGCAAAACACTAGTTTTCACAACTTTTACAAACTTTCTAGCGACGGAAAATATCACTTCTACAACGTACGCGAATTATGCTAGCCTGGAGAACACTTTTCAGGCGCTTTCGAGTGCGATTTCACTCGCACAGTACGGACTTTTTCGCGAACACAGGGGGTCTGCGTCTGATTGGCGTTCCGCAGTGAAACTCCTCCCGCCCCCAACAATTTAAATCACACACAAACACAAACAAAGAACACACAAATTAAAGCTAAACTCTAGTGGGATGAAGGACAGGGGGAAAAAAACTTAATATTACTGATCTGTTGCTGCTGCTGCTGCTGCTACTGCTGCTGACGCACCGTATGCGTTAACGTCGCATTTCTATGTGGGGAACGGTGCGCTGTGTGGGTGTACGGGTGAATGCGATTGCCTTCGGGTGCACTCGTTCAACGATATCGGATGACCGTTGGCGATGTAGTAGTGTATCGCTGGTTAGCGTCACCCCGCGGAGATGAAGCGAAAAACTGCTTGATTTTCTAATTGCACTGGAAAACCACACTGCCTTCTTAGAAAAAAAAACTCACTTTCACTCTATCCACTGGAGTGAATCAATTTTGAGAGATAACTAAGGCTTTGTGCACAAAATACGTACATCATGACGGGGGGAGAGGGAGGTTAAGCAACCGTTACTTATAGTGATATATGGGGGAGGGGAGGGTTGAAAATCGTTACGTAACAAAATAACCAATTTGAAAAAAAAAATTAAAAGTGAATTACGAATTTGCATCAATTAAATTTCCTGTGTTCGAAGCAAAGTAGCAAGTAGCAAGTAGAAAAGCCTGTTGAAGTGGCGGATTCATCCGGGCCTTGACCTACCCCGCAGTGGGATGTTAGGCAACAGTAACGTCCTTGGTTTGTATGTCAAGTGTGTTTCTGCTCGTGAAGAGCAGAATAACTCCTCGTGGTTGCCTTTTTTATCAAATATATTTTAAGCCGATAAAGTAGAACTGTCAGTCGTTCATGCAGCCACCAAAGTGCCGTTTCTTTTTATTGGTAACAAATTATTCGTAGCTATTTGTATTGTTTTCGAAGAATGAACGAATATTCTTTTTGTGTCAACAAACGCTTTGTGCTTTTGATAGTTGCGCTTGTGGCTTTTGATACGAAGGAAGCTTCGTAGAAAGTACAAATCAGTTTCGTTGCAGAAAACAACGAATAGATTTGTTAGTCCTACCTTCGATCATAATATAAATGAAAATTAATTTTCAGTGTACTATTCAAATGTGATCTACTAAACGAAAGGTAACCTATGACGATTTGCATACCAATTGGCGCAATTTTCCATAAATCGTACATCAAATTTTATTGTTGACTCACGGCTTACCCATAATATTTATTTATTCAAACAACACCGATTTAATTTTTGAACCGACAACAATTTTGTTTTCTTTTGCAGCGCTTTTAGCAAATGAGGTTTCTATTGAAAACAAAAAGTATTTATTGTTGAATAAAAAAATAAGCTTTTTGGAAACAACAATGCACCTTCGACCAAACGATTGAGTTGAAAAAAAATGTATTTTTTATATTAGAATCATTGAAATAATAAGAAATTTTGTTGAATTTTTTGATGATTGTTGGTTCTACCAAATTATTTTGTTGAATCAATAATGCTTTTCTGATTGACTAACAATATTGGATTCGATACGATTTTTCTTCGTTTCAAAAATATGATTGCATTAAACTAAAACAATGTGTGGTTTGATTTAATACACAAGAAATGTTGATTCTAATCATTGCGTTCAATCACCCAATATTCCTCTGCGTGTAGCCTACATTAAATGATCTTGGTGCTGCGTCTGTTGTTCTATGTTTCTGCCGTCATGAATTAGTCGTACATAGCGCGCCCTAATTCATGCACTGACCGGATCAAAAGGAAAATTCTGAATAGAACCCATATAAAAAATTATAATCCAGTTCTCTTTTTGCTTTCGATTGGAACGGTTGATAGTTTTGCTCGAGATAGCTTTCTTGTCTACGGCATTGTAATCAATTTGCATTGTTCTTTTTTCACCAACCCGGTCGCTTTTGTGGTAGCAGAAATGTGCGAGTTGAAAAATACTGTGCGGTTTACCTTCGGCAATGGAGCGGATAAACCAGCCTTAGGCGAAGTTGCAAATTTCGTGAAAGGCTTGGGTGCGGAGCTTGCTGAAATTGAAGCTGCGTATAGGATAGCAGATGAAAAGTCCCTTCTCGTCAAGTTTAAATCTGAGCGGTCGATGTTGCACGCGCTGACTGCCAACTCGGACGAACTGATATTCTATTATGGGAATGGAAAAAAGGCCAAAGTGCACATGTCGCATGCCCAGGATCATATCTGCTATGTGCGAATATACGATCTCCCACCGGAGGTTCCCGACCAGGAGATTGTTATGGTGTTATCTAAGTATGGACGCGTAAAACGCATCGTGCGGGAGAAGTTTCCGGCGTAGCTGGGAATACCCGCCTATACTGGTGTGCGCGGCGCGTACATGGACGTGAAGCAGGAAATCCCGTCATCGCTGCATTTTGCCAGCCGGAAGGGAAATATATATTACCAAGGCAACAAGGATAAATGCTTCATCTGCAAGGAAGAGGGACAGTTGATGGCTTCCTGTCCCAAGCGGATTCAGCCGAAAGTGCGTCAACAGGAAAGGGAACAGACCGGTAGACTGAAGGCAACGTATGGTTCTGCAGTAACTGGAGGTACATCCACCGTAGTATCAGATGTTGAAGGTGAGAAGCAATCGGACACATTAGAGGTGCTGGAAGAAGAAATTGAGAAAGCTGCTATGATGCCAATGGATACCGAAATTCGTAACGATGAACCGGAGGAGATGAATACTCGTGATCGAGCGTTGCTACAGTTCGCCGCATTTATGTCAACGGGTATCAGCAAACATAAAGAGTCAGCTAGAATCACAAGGGAACAAGAAGATACAAATATTATATCACCACCTCGAAAGAAGAAGAACCATAGTTTGTTGAAAAAATAGTTTCTTTTTGTGTATAACCCACAAACATTGCTTATGGCTCCGTAAAGCTCACGCGATTGAGCCGTACAAAAAAATAAACTGGTTGAAAAAAAAAATTATAATTAATAATAATGGCAATAGGTCAATATTATGCATTGCATAAAATACTGTTGATATAAGTGATTTGAATAACACTTTTTTTGTGATACTTCAAACAATTTAAAGACATTTGAATAAACTTGTTAAACTAATATTTGTAACAGTTTTAAGAACACTCATTAACCTGAATAAATGCAAAACAATGGGTGCAATGTTTTTCGTAATCTTTATATAAGCTTTAAGATACTGAAATGAAATTAATTGAATGATATTTGCAATCTTTACTAATTTTAAGTATATTAGAATTAAACATAAAAACAACAACAATAACAGTTTTTGTGATGATTTTATTACAATTGAGAAATAGGCGGGGGGAGGGTTCGTGAGCGTTACTTATTGTTACATAGGGGGTCCGAAATCCCGGTTTTTTGCGTTACGTAATTTGTGCACAAAGCCTAATAGTTTCGAAGGATCGCACTCGAATAAATCTTCCAAAATAACGGAGCGCTGGATCGAACGAACTTTCTTCTTTCGCCGAACGAAGTGGGGATGAGCCGAAACAGCTTAACTTAATACGTTAATCCACCGTATATAAACTTCAGAGAACAAGGCAACGAAGATACTCGTTTTGAAAAGTGTGTGTTGTACTTTCGGAAAATAATAAAAAAATGCTCCTAAATGCTCCAGCAACTGTGCTATTGTTTTTTTATTTGTATTTTGCTTCTATTACTAAATCAGATGACATATTCAACATACATATTTACCTAAAAACATATTTGTTTACCTTTTTTATCTGTATTCTTTAATAAATGATTTTTTTTATGCTTGAAATTGAAAGTGATCGAATATTTGAGATGATTACTATGCACCGCCCTTCTGGCTACTTTTCGTATATTGTCATTTAATCATTACACGCAACCAAGAGGATACTAGTTTGTCAGTTTCTTGTGTTTATGTTTTTACTATTTTTGCTGTTTTCGCTTTTCTGTTATAGGAGTTATACAAAGCAGGCTTCTTCTGTAAACTTTTATAGATACGTGGCATATGTTTAAAAGGTGAATCATGCTAATGATCAATTAAAACATTATCTGGCACTTAAACTAGGAACAAATTACAATTAAGGATATTGTCAAGAAGCGATAGCAAGATATATGTTTATTTGTTATTTTTATTTTTGCCGCAAGAAAAATGTTAACGAACTTCAAATTAATAAAACGATCCCTACTATCTCGCAAGTGGAAAGAGCTTTTCACAAAGGTATTCAGATGTGTTTTTAGAGATTCAAATAATACTAACAAAAATTCTAAGGTACATATAATAAAACTGTCACAAACTATTTTGAAAGAGTAACACTATTTGAAATGGTATGCATTTGTATCAGTCTGAATATCAATAAATTTTAACAGTGGCTGCTTAAGACTTTGTTTAAGTCGAGAACAGAACTTTAAGTATCAATATTTAAAACGCAATTTAAACCAATCTGTATTTCTATTTTAGTTGATGTGTGATGTTTGACTATAATAGTTTAGGCAGATTTACATTTCTGTTATCAGTTGAAAATGTTGGCCTATTATAGTATGGTAAGCAACAATAACTATGCTGCTGTATTTTATGTTATACGTTCCAAGATTATGAAGAAAATTAAATAAATTTATGGGTAAATTAGAAACATGAAAATCAAATGTTTGCTGTCCTGTATAAACTAAATTTATCGTTATTTGTTTTCCTGCTGCATCTAAGGCCATTTTGTAAAACACCTTTTGTTTAATAATGTTGATAACGAAGCGATGCATTAAATACTAAAATGAACGATTCTCCACAACAATTTAATAGAAAATCAATATCTTCGAGTAAATACTGCGCATATACAAGAATATCATAAATCTGAAACTGAAAATTCTAAAAGTTTAACACAGGTGTTCGATAAGTATAATTTTCTAAACCATTACGCTTTTTCCAAACAGAGATGAGAATGTCTTTGATCGAACATCGACGTATTTTTTCCTGTATTTAGAATGCCTTTTGTTTGTTTTCCTACAGATAAATTAAATGTTCTCAAACTAAAAGTAACCCCAAATAACTATTACTTTTGTTGCTTTATCTGTTCCAGTTTTTGCGCTAGCAGTTCACGACGATGCAGTGGAATATTACTGACAATGCTTGTATTGTCAGTTCCACGATTACTACCTCCAGAAGAATGACTTAAACCGGAACCCAAACCACCACCCGCTTCCTTCCGCAGCAGATTGACCTTTGGCTGCAACTGATTTAGATTGAGGTTCTCATCAGTAATCTTGTTGTCTGCGTACTGACTGTTGACTGCATTGGACTGCTGATTAGCTGAACAGCCGGTTTTTGTCTGAAATAAATATAGTAATTTGCTGGTTAAATATCACAAGCATTGGACATAACGGCATACCAGTGTTTCCTTATTCAAAGATAACGTCAATTCTAACTCTTATTGTTAATGCTGCTAATACCAAATGTATTGGACAACTGTTTTATTAAAATTCTTGCTTCTACGATAAATTACTGGATCTTTTAATAGGAAAATAAAGGGATTACTGCTTGAACTTGGAGAGAAGGTATATACACATTGATACGACCCTTATTCTTTTTGGGAGGACGAACTCAGCACTAATCCCAAGGCAAACGCGTAGGCGTAGTCAAAACATTATACCGCACGCTCAAACTCCGTTTATCAGTCACTACACACCTAGGATCATCATTTAAGTACAATAACAACGAATAAATACATTAATATCAGTACATGAGTTTACTCATAGCTCTCGACACCAATAATGAATTATTTTTACACATTGCAGTTACTCACTCAGATTATCGTTTTTATTATACGTCCCCTTTTTATGTACTATATTCTGTGGGATGCTCTATACACATGCGACTGTTATGTTCATGACAGCAGTATTTGTCGTACAACAAAAAAAGGTTTGTTTGTTTAAATTATGGTTCAAACAAAAATATCTTTATGTGTAAAACGTACAATGTTGCTATTAAGGAACGGATGTGAGAAAACCAGTATGCGATGTAGAAGGAGAAGTTCGCTCATCACCATGAGGCACCAAGAGTGAACATTAATGTTTTTGGCTAGAATGAAAGATATGAAGAGAAAGTTTTGATAGTTCCGCCAGTGTGCGGCAGGCTTGGAAATATAACAGATGTTTTAGGAAATTGAGCGAAAAGGGCAAGTGTACAGTGGTACTCGAACCTACGACATTTTTGCTTAACATCCCATTGCGGGGTAGGTCGAAGCACGGACTAAGTCCGCCACTTCAACAGGCCAGAAGAAAATACGCAATTATATTTCATAGAAAACAGAAGAAAATACGCCATTAGGCATTAAATAAGAAAACAAAAGAAAAATAAACATCTTTACATATTTTAATTATCACAGGGAAAACTAGCAGAGTGGCTGCCAATCGTTCATATCGACGTGGCATTTTGACGCGTGATACGCTCCCTAAAGGCCGCGCTACAATGGAGAGCGTAGCGGCGCGTTGCGGTAGATTTTGACAATCCATATATTTTATGTCAAAAGCTGCCGCAACGGACCGTTGCGCTGCCCATTGTTGCTAGGCCTTAAAGTGGTCGTACTCTTGGACCAGCTGAATGCGATCAACTTTTTTTTCTTTGTTTGGGACATGACTGCGACGAGTCGCAGTTTACGCTCATCATACTCAATCTAGTTGGCTTGTCACGCCTTCCTAGTGCCTTCCTAGTTTTCTTTTTGATTATTTATTTCGACTGCCAAACTGGGGCATGAGTCACCTGACAAAGGTAAAGGTGCGACTCTCTGTGTTGCCATTAAATTGACATGGTGGTTCCGAGCCACAAACGGAAGACGGTCAAGAATGATAAAAACAGTGGGCAACGCCAAAAACTATTTTTTCTTCAGTTGAATAAAACTGAATGTGTGCACACTAATGCGCATTGCTAAGGTAGATGCAGCACTCCATACGCTGTGATGTGTCGGTTGTTGATTGGTTGATAGGCTTATGAATGGTAGTAGAGGTGGTTGGTTCGCGTTGTTTGTGTTGTTGCTTGAGTTTCGCATGATGCCACTTTCGGCTGAGACACATATTCGGTTGAGAACATATTCCCCCCGATTGAGGCAACTCTACAATTACCAGGTGGTTGAACGTTATCTTGGATGGGCAGAATGGACACTTTATTGATTGGCCAGCGATACGTGGTACCATTCCCGACGACATCGACTGCTCGGACCAGGCCGTCGGCTCCAGGATAGACGGCCATGATACGACCTAATTTCCAATTGAGTGGCGGTTAGTTTCGGTCGTAAAGGCCATCATATATTTACGGATATAGGGCATCTTCTTATGGTGTTTCTTAGGAGGCAGCAGGATGTTCAAATAGTCCTGGCTCCCGGCAAGCCAAAATTGCTCACGCAGAAGCTGGACAACGATACGCTTTTTCTCCAGGGCTGGCTCAGCTTGGGCGGTAAGGGGTCGTCCGATAGTGTGCCGGAACTATCACCCGCTAGTCCGCCGGGTCGTTAGAAACAGTGTAAACAACGAGAATTTATAACTTGATGGTTAGACTAGTGTTGAAACGATTGAGATAAGTTTTGGCCAACTTCACGATCGCTTCCCATAAATCCCCAAACTCAGGTGCGTCTGTCGGGATGAAATACCAGTGGTATTGGCATTACGATGCGATGTTCTCAAACGGTTTGCTGTTTACGAAAATACTGGTGAAAGTGATTCAACTAGTGGTTAGCCATTAATTATTGGTTACCTTATCTGAATGGATTTCCCAGACCATTGCACGGCGTGCGATAAAACATCGAAGGGATGCCATAAAGACATTGGTGCTCAAAGCAGATAAGCCCTTCGAATGGACGGCTTTGGGTGCCATGCAAACGTACGCGGCCACCTACGATTTCACCAGAGTTGGTCAGCGTGTTCCTTGCTTGATCCAGAAAGGTCCGGCATAATCCCCTCGGTGGGGATGGGGGCGATTGCACTACGCACCGACGTATGATTAGCCGTGGATCGAGGGTTCAGTAGCCAGTACCGTTGTCTCATTTCATTTAACAGAACCCTATGTCAAGAAACTCAACGTGCATCTGTTTAGTAGTGATAGTAGTCACCAGGTCGTTATCCGGCAGCATGATTGGATGACGACTCTCGTAAGGTGACTGTAGGCTGTCAACTGACTACCCACTCAAAGCAGTCCGTCGTGGTAAATATGACAAAGGTTTCCGAGCCTCTTGTACGACTCGATTGATCGCTTGAACATGCATGATGACTTGAGTTGAACGACGTAGTTCACGGACTGACATGGTTTCACTCACTTGGACGGCTTTATTTTGCGGCAGTTGGCCACGAATAGCAGGATATAACCCACAACTCGCTGAACCTTGCAGAAGTTGCTGAACCTGTGGATACTCCATTTAATACCTGGAAGCTCATCGTCTGGAATCTCTTCGAGGGGAACCAACGTCATACTCCACTCTCTGAAGTAATTCGAGCCCCTTCCACCAAAGGTTGTTGTTCTGTAGGGACTCGACGAGTTGACCACGGGATGTCTGCTGGGTTATTTTGGGACCGGACACAATCTCCCCGATATTCACCGGTGTGTTCTTCAATTACAGCGGTTCGACTCCGGATTCATTCACTCAATGATATTCCAACACCACCTTTTTCTCTTGTGGAAAGATATGCCCTAGGAATTCTTACGAGTTCGGGCGCCACTTGTATATCTGGCCCGAAGGTTTGAAGTTTAGGGAGTTTGCGAATCAACCAAACAATTAGGACCGTCGAAAGTATACCTCGCCCAGGGAACCCCTTTTTGCGACCCTTTCAGAGAGCCCAGCTACAACGGTTTAAATATCAGATTGTTTGATGATGTTTGGATTTACTACCAAAACGTGCGTGGCTTGAGAACAAAAATTGACGACCTGCTACTTGCGGTAACCGATCGCAATTTCGACGTACTCATTATAACTCAAACCGGATTGGGCAACTGTGATCGGAGCCATGCCGACAGCAATAAATCTCGTTTTGGATTTGTGGTTTATCGACGATCGAAGGTAAAAAGTTTTTAATTTGTGCGATTTACATTCCACCGGATAAAAGTTGCGATGTTAGTATAATCAATGACCACGTTTCTGATTAGAATGAGCTGTGCAAACAATGTTCATCTGATGAAGCTATTCTTGTGTATGTGATTATAACCAACCACGTATACGTTGGTTTTCAATAGATAACATTATTCTATGCGATGGTTCAAAACTCCCGCTGTCCAGTAGCGCTCTTTTGGATGATGATGATGATGATGATGATGATGATGATGATGATGATGATGATGATGATGATGATGATGGTCCCGCCTTTACCCCTACAAAGGTTTGAGCTAGACGATTTTATCTCTAAGATAATTAATTTGGTATCAATTCAAACCCGTTATGCAAAAAAAAAACGAACTGATTTCATCTACAGATATAAATGTCTTCAAAAGTATCCATTTGCTTCACAGCGACATAATCGTGAAAAGCTTTGATGTTAACCACAAAAGTTCGCAAGTATTCCCAGCGATCAGGAAATTCTGTTGCAATTCAGATCACAGAATTCAGTAAAAGGACATTATCAAATGGCAAGCCAATATCCGATCTTGCCCGCTACAGAGTCAATGAGGTTCCAACACTGATGGAACAGCCACCTTAGTTTTGGGCTGACCAAGGATATCCCCAATCAGGGAGATCGAGAAAATTTCCAAACCGAAAAAATCCTGGACCGGCATTAGTCAAACTTTTACTTTCAACCACAAAAGAATTGACGAAGAGTTCCCCGACATTCAGCCAGACAACTCGCTACTATTTCATAGTACCATCTAAAGCATCAAAGGCCAATTTGTTTTTTACGAATTCAAAAAGAAGTCCATCATATCTGTATACCGCGCGCGAGGCTCAAACAATTGTAGACTACTTTCTTTATTTTTTTTTTTTAAACTAACACAACATTATACAAATTTCCATCATCATCATCACTGTGACGAACAAAATAGTGAGTATTGTAGTATTGTAAATGTGAAAAAATAAAATTTAAAAAATAAAATAGCCAACTCATTATAATCCGTTTGTAAAGAACTTCGTCAGATACATTCTTCATTTTTACAAAAAAAGCAACATAAATGTACAAGAAATGGTCCACACAAAATAATCCGTTTTATAATAGTAAAACATCGTCAGATACAATCTTCATATTTGAAAAAAAAAAATTTACGCTTGCTGCTCAAAATACAGTTTTAACGTGTGATATACATAGTCTTTTAAATTCTGAAAGTGTTGGTGCACGTTTAATGTGTCTTGGCATCGAATTGAAAACATTTATTCCTTTAAAATATAATGAGTTTTGTGAAGCACATGTCAAGAAATTCGGTGTTCTTATTTCATCCGCGTTTCTAGTATTATATCTATGAAAATCACTTCCTCTTTCAATTCGATCACACAAATATCGAGGAAGCAAACCATTAACTACTTTAAAAATGAACACCATAGATAAATACACAATTCTTTGCTTCACTGATAGCCATTGTAAAGCGTCTAACATAAAAGTCGAGGAAGTGAATCTGTTACATCTTAAAATCAAGCGCATTATTTTATTCTGCAAACGCTGTAACCTCAATATTTGTGTTTGGTTGGCCAAGAATAAAATGGAAGGGCAAAACTCTAAATGAGGGGAGATGATTGATTTGTATAGCTGTATTTTACTGCAAGTAGTTAAATCGTTTTTTAATCGGCATAGAATTCCATACTTTTTGGCAATTTTCTTGATGACATTGTCAATGTGAGCGTTGAACTTTAGCTTGTCATCAATAATCACGCCAAGAAATTTAATCTCTCGAATGCGATCAATTGCCTCATCATCAATCGTAACTGAGACATTCTCATTTACTCGATTCTGTGAAATTACCATAAATTTAGTTTTACTTATAATCAATTTCAATTGCTTACATTTCAACCATCTACTTAGAAAACCCAAATCTTCTTTCAAATGGGTAACGGCTTCATTTAGATCTTTAGCTGCAATGAACAACACAGTGTCATCTGCAAACAGATTAATGTCACAAAATCGTAAAACACGTCGCATGTCATTAATATACATAATAAACAAAAGCGGCCCTAATACACTTTCCTGGGCACACCAAGGTTATTCCCCACGGGACTGGAAACAGAATCATTAAAAACCGTCCTTTGAGTTCTGTCAGACAAATAGCTTTCAAACCATCTGTATGCAGTACTCGAAATTCCAAAGCGCTTTAATGCTTTCAACAACAAGGGCCTAGAAATTGTTTCAAAAGCGCGTTTCAGATCCAAAAAACAGCAAAAATTGTTTGTTTACTCTCTAACTTATCTTTCCATTTTGCTAATACTTAATTTAACGCGGTTTCACAAGAATGGCCTTCCCGGTAGCCAGATTGTTCCGATATCAACAAAGAGTTACTATTAATATATTCTAACTGGCCTTTCACAACAAGCTCTAAAATTTTCTCTAATGTGTGCAGCATGTTGATAGGACGAAACTCTTCGGCTTTAATCGTTCCAGCAACCTTTTGAATCGGAACAACCAACGATTCTTTCCACACTTCATGCGCGTGCCCAGTTTGCAATGATTCATTAATAAGGTCCAGTAAAGTGTGACTAATGACATGAAAGCAATCTTGAATAACTCTAGCATTAACATTATCTACTCCAGCCGTTTTTCCTAAGGAAAAGCAAATATTTCTAAGCTCATCTATTGTGATCGGGTGAAAACATTCAAATTTGCAATTAGTATTAACTGGCTGGTTTAATTAATCAGGTTCATCGATCAATTCAATTGATTGGTTGATCAATGAAACGCTATTGACGAAATAATCATTAAACTTAGATGCAATTGCTTGTTCAGACTGTTCTATTGTGCCTTCAAAAGTTATGGACCGCGGTCTGCAATTGCTAGGTTTCAATAATGATTTCAAAATTTTCCATAACGCTTTGCTGTTGTTTTGATGTTGATCAATTTTCCTCTGTATATATTCACAACGAGTTTTTTTTATGGATTGTGAATATTTATTCCGCGCGATTGTGTACTTATTCCAATGATTATCATTATTAGATCTACAAAACTTTTTATGCAATTTGTGCCTCTTGCGTTTAAGACGTAAAAGATCCAAATTGTATCAGCTGTTCGAGTTCTTCAAAGAAACAAATTTTTGTTCAACTAGCTTATTTGTACACGTTTTCATGGTATTAGTAAGAACAGCTGCAGACCCATCTAAACTACCGCTCGCGATTGGAAAATCCACGCTTCTCTGAACAAGGTTAGAAACAGCCTGTTTTGAATATTTCCTCCAGCACTTCAATTTCACAAAATCATCGCTATTATTCAAGTTATTATCAATTACGTTAATACCTACTGTCTCATGATCGGTTATTTTCAAATCAGTATCGACAACTGAACAAACAGAATCAATGTTAGAATAAACATGATCAATCAAAGTTCAACTGTGCCTGGAAATTCGCGTATATTCATCTACCGTTTGTCTTAAATTGAAAAAGCTAAATGCTTCAAATGATTCGAATTATTATTATCACGCCAATTTATATTGAAATCACCAGCAACTATATTTAATTTACTCAAATCAAGAAATATCCCATGGACGGTATGGATTTTTTGAGCCTCAGTCAAAAGAATCTTGTGCGTAATCACCTCGATCGCACTCTCGATCTTGTGTTTTGTTTGCCTGATTGTGAGGCAAATGTGAACACATGCTCAGCTTTGTTGGTTCCCGTTGACTCTCATCATCCCTCGCTTGAAATGTCTATACCAAACGAAAAAGTGCAACGACTCCAACGAGCGTTTGTTTGAACGACACGAACGCAGCGTCTGCAACAGAATCTAGTCAGTTGTTTGCTAAGCATTTTCCGTCCGTATTTGCAACGAACCCTGCCTCAATATTGGAAATCGACGAAGCAACACGTGATGGTTTGCCTGCAGCTGCAGTCTGTCGGTGTATTTCCGTAATAGCACAACCGTTGTGTGATATTTTCAATCTTTCCCAAAAATGAAAACGGACCTCGACCTAGTTTACTTTTTCAGGATTTTTCCTGAACCGAACTCACCAATCTTTCGCATTGAAATTAGAAAGAAGTTCCATTAGTATAAGTAGTTTAATTTTTCATTTGAAAATGACCTACTTTTGCTCCCATGCAAATTTGCTTATCAACAGGTTGAAAAATTTGTTTTCCCTAACACGGTCGTAGGAAACGGGTAGCAAATGTCTTCTTCTTCTTTAAAATAACTTTTCTGGGTTGTCGGTGTCTGATTTTTCAATTGTGGCCCGTCCCCTATTACTAAATTTGCGTTCTGCCTTTTCGTGACTCCCTTCTTTGTTGGCTATGCTACAACACTAGGATATAGTCGCGGGCGAACGAAAATTGGATCAGTGTTCGCAAGCAGCTTCATGCTGCTGGTTCGAACGAGGCTTTGCTCTCCCGTCACAGTCCATCTGGTAGTGGTATGGGAGACAAAGCAATGCCAAATATTTAACGGATGAATTCTCGGGTTTATTTTTCACTAGGGCTAATCTAGCATTGAGAAATTCTATCCGGTCTCGTTCTCTTTCATTTATTACAGCGTCGTTATAAAACTTTCGACGGATCATATAGTACAGATCAAAACACAACAGTGCTGGCTTGCATACACTACAAATAATAGAATGAAAAACGAAAAGGTGATTGGAATATGAATGAAATATGAATGGAAGAAAAAGTAATCAGTGAGAGTCTCTCAATGTTTGATTCGCCCTTATGACAGAAGACCCTAGAATTATTTTCCAACGCGTTATATTATCACCGTTCTTTTCAGGACGATCAATTGACTTTAACAGTAAAAGAGTATTTGTTTGAGTAAAATTTTCATAATTCAACCTATGCCGCCATTGAATAGCATAAACGAGAAAAAAGGCGTTGTTGGCGTGGACATGCCAGCGCACCGCTACTGTAAACTTCCCTGCAACTCCGTTACCATTATCGCGCACGATCGCAAGCCCCGTGTGCACCAGCCTTGACAGTTCTCCGTGTGGAAGTAATGGTGAGTGGGTTATTGATGCTCAGAACAATATTCTTCATATATAAACAAAAGAGAATTGTTGTAACCAATTGTTAGGAGTGAGAAGTGCGGAAATCAATTTTCTATTCATTAGGATTAAAGTTAAATAACTTAGGTAAATGAAAAGCAAATTAAAGTTGAACTTTAACTGAATATTATGGGTATTTTGACAGGAATACTATAGGTGCTTATTCTAGAACTAAAGCTTAAAATCTTAGATTTGAATTTTCTAAAGGTAAATGGAACCTATTGATTATATAACCTACTTACAAACAACATCATTTATTAGAGCACAGCAAATAAATACATCCGTAAAACGTTAGGGCATCGACTTTAGACAACGACGGAGACAGACATAGCTCAGATTGCGGTACTAAACGTGAGTAATCTAATTACAATCTAGAAAAATAGAATAGGTGAACACACATAGATAAACAATACGCTAAATTAAGATATGTTTGCAGGAATATAATAATCATCCGGATAAAAATCAATCCCAATTACGGTACTTTTATTTCCGGGATTATTATAGCGGAATTTCCCGTACTGTTGGCAATTCTCCAACATATTATTATATTCGTTTATATACGAAAACAACCCGCCTTCTGGTAAAATTTAGTCATGTCTACTCGGTCTATGAGTTCAAAGCGGTCGGGCAAGCCTAGTGAAGTGGTGGAAAAATGTGCGAAAGGTGCGCAAACGGAAGTCGTCCACTCTATGAATACCAACTCGTGCGTGATAGCAATACGGAATTTCATCTCTCGACGTGGTAAACCACTGGTGATCTACACCGATCGTGGCACCAACTTCATCGGTGCAAATCGAGAGATGGCAATGGCGTATGAGTCAGTAAATCAAAATGTACTGATGAAGGAGTTCGAGGATGCAGAAACAAAATGGAAGTTTCTGCCTCCTTCTTCCCCGCATGTGGGCGGTAGCTGGGAGCGCTTTATTGGTTCCGTAAAAAAGAACCTGATGGCGATCCTACGCAAACAGAAGCTGTCGGATGAGGTGCCGCGAAACCTACTGACCGAAATCGAGAACACGGTCAATTCTCGACCCCTGACACACGTTCCTGTAGACGACGATTCAGCGCCAGCCTTGACACCAAACCATTTCCTTCTCGGATCATCTAACGGAATCAAGCCGCTCTGTACTATGGATGATAGTGGCGCTGTTTTGCGGCAAGGCTGGCAATTATCTCAAAAACAAGCCAACCTCTTTTGGAAACGCTGGGTTAGCGACTATTTGCCCGAGATAACTCGACGTACCAAGTGGTTCGTCCACACCAAGCCGATCGAAGTGGATGATATAGTGTTGATAGCTGACCCAAAGATGCCAAGGAACTGCTGGCCGAAGGGTAGGATCATCTGCATCCAACTTGGACGAGACCGCCAACCCAGATCGGCAACCGTGAGGACAATGTCCGGAATTTACGAGCGTCCGGTAGCCAAACTGGCCGTGCTAGATGTGCACCAGCCTTGACAGTTCTCCGTGTTGAAATCATGGTGAGTGGGTTATTGATGCTGCTCAGAGCAATATTCTTCACATATAAACAAAAGAGAATTGTTGTAACCAATTGTTAGGAGTGAGAAGTGCGGAAATCAATTTTCTATTCATTAGGATTAAAGTTAAATAAATTAATGAAAAGCAAATTAAAGTTGAAGTTTAACTGATTATTATGGGTGTTTTGACAGGAATACTATAGGTGCTTATTTGTATTTTGTATTTGTATTTGTATTTTTTGTTGTAGATTTCATCTGACATATGTTTGTCTTAATGGATAAACCAGTTAATGCTAGTATTAAAATAATCGTCTTATAAAGGTAGTCAATGGCATATTAAAATCGAACAAGGAATAAACACTATTAAACGCATCGGCATTCTAGAACTAAAGCTTAAAATCTTAGATCTAAATTTTCTAAAGGTAAATGGAACTTATTGATTATATAACCTACTTACAAACAACATCATTTATTAAAGCAAAGCAAATAAATACATCCGTAAGACGTTAGGGCATCGACCTTAGACAACGACGGAGACAGACATAGCTCAGATTGCGGGACTAAACGTGAGTAATCTAATTACAATCTAGAAACATAGAAACATCCGGATAAAAATCAATCCCAATTACGGTACTTTTATTTCCGGGATTATTATAGCGGAATTTCCCGTACTGTTGGCAATTCTCCAAGAAAAATATGAAGCAAAATGTATAAGAGGGGCCAGTTTAGAGTAAAATAATAATTCAGCGCAAACATTGGACTGGGGCGAGTCTCCTTTTGTGAACAATAGCTTTCGTAGTTATTTTCTCTTGAACAAAAGGTCACAAATACAAATTAAGCACTCTTTAAAGAAGAGGAGCTTTATCTCTATCCGTTGATATATTCAATTTGAAGGAATTGTACACAACTTTCGATACATTAACAAACGAAGTGTTTGTTTACAAAAGTGAATACGCCCTAGTCAAGTGTTGGCGCTGAATTGTTTCATTGGAACTTCTTACTTTTCTTATGCTTTGATTTTCCGTGGGCATAAAACAAGAGAGTGATAAGTATCATTGTCCAGTTTGACAACTACGTTCTGAAAAAATGTCTCAGCAAAGGCAATTGAAGTACGTGGCGGAGTCTCGCAGGCGGATGGGAGAAACAAAAAAAAACAATAATTGCAAAGAGTTGGATTTTAAGAGTTGATAGATTATACAACTTCATATGTACGCAAATACTCAAATTACCTAGTTCAATATCAGCCATATGTGTTATGGTATGTATTTATTATTTGAATAATACCATTATTACTATACACCAACGCGGTCCTACGAGAATCTCGCGGTTATATCCCGGATATAACCCACCTCTAATTTTATTCTCTAATTCTTATGAGCCCTTCGGCTCAACCGATTGAAACATCGGTTGTCATGTCAAATGACGTTGACATGTCGAAAGCGCTTTAAATGCACAGGTAGATTTACGTAAATTCTTCCCCTTTTCAAAGTTTAAACAATAATCAGAACTTAAAGCTCATCAAACAATCTATAATATTTAAAAAAAATCTAATTCATATGTCTTTGACTAAAGCTTACCCGAAAACTCAAAATTTCAACTGTAATGTAATTTGTATTTTTATTTGTGTTTGTGTTTAAAATAATTCATGTGACAATTTGTAGTCCTAATGAATAAAAAGAAACTAATAAACTAATAAAAATACGTATATAATAAAACTAGTCCAAAAAAGATCTTATCCGATTCGCGAAACGTTTTGATTTATTTATTTATTCACTAGCTGAACCCGGTGCGAGCTTTGCTACGTATGCAACAAAATGAATATTTTTTTTATAGAACTGGCGCGTTTATATTTTTTTTCGGAATGAAATTGGTTATAGTGTTTTCGTTTGCTAATGTGTATAATTTCTGCAAGAAAAACCAAGGTTTCTGTTTTTAATTTAATCATTGGAACGGCAGTTTCTTCCGGTTTTTCTTTCTGTGTAGACGTATTTAATAGACAACACATTTATCTTCAAACTACACCGTATCCTGTAAGTTCGATTAACTTCTTGTACATAATGTAGCTCTGAGAGTAACTCAAGCACCTCCCATTCTTGACTAAGAAGGGGTTCAAACTTCTATCAGAACATGCTGGCTACTCGAGAATTACATATTTTGTGTTTTAGTTGCATGGATAATTCTTATGTTTGGTTCAAATTGCTGTTTCTTTTGTTTGAGAGATAACTCCCCCCATCCAGAGATGAGGGGTCTCGAACCACCTAAGGAAAACAATCTGTTTCCATAAATCCTCACATGCCAAGTTTGGTTCCATTTTCTTGATTAGTTCTCGAATTATGCAGAAATTTATGTTTTATTTGTATGGGAACCCCTCTTTCATACGAAGTAGGTGTCTCGATCCATCGTGAGAATCTTGTCCGGCGTCAAAACCCCCTGCATACACATTGTCATAACAGTTGGGATAACTTTCATGTTTGGTTTGAATTTGTGTTTTATTTGTATGAGAGCCCCCTTTTACAAAGAGAGGAATGGTTTCAAACAACCGTAGAAACATTGCTTGCCTTCTAAAACCTCCACATGCTAAACATGGTTCCATTTGTTTCATTAATTCTCGAGGTATGCCGAAATTTGTGTTTCAATTGTATGGGAGCCTTCCTGAGAGGTGAGGGATCACGAATTATCATAAGATCCTTTCCCGGCCCCAAAAACCCTTGCAAACAAATTTGAATAGCTGTATTGATAGTTCTTAAGTTTGGTTGAAATTTGTGTTTCATTTATATGGGAGCCCCCCTTTCCCGAAAGATGAGGGGTCTTAAACCACCATAAGAACATTTCTCGCCTTCAAAAACTCGCCCATGCTGAATTTGGTTCCATTTGTTTGATGAGTTCTCGAGTTATGCAAAAAAAAATCTGTTTCATTTGTATGAGAGCGAGAGTCATCCCTTCCTGATAGGGGAGGGGTCTCAAATCACCATAGAAACATTTCTCGCCTCAAAAAAACCAGACATGCCATATTTGGTTTCATTTGCTTGATTAATTCTCGAATTATGCTGAAATGTGTGTTTCATTTGTATGGGAGCCCCTTTTCCAGAGGGTGGAGGGATCTTGAACTATCTTAAGACCTTTTCCCGGACTCAAAAAACCCTGCATACAAATTTGCATAGCAGTAGGGATAGTTCTCATGTTTAGTTGAAATTTGTGTTTCATTTGTATGGGTGTTTTCAGAGAGAGGAGGGGTCTTGAATAATCATAAAAACATTTCTTGCGTTCAAAAACTCGCCCATGCCAAATTTGGATCCATTTGCTTGATTAGTTCTCGAGTTATGCAGAAATTTGTTTTTCATTTGCATGAGAGCCTTCCTTTGTAGAAGCGGGAGGGGTCTTAAAACGCTATAAAAATATTTGTCGCCTTCAAAAACCTCCAGATAACAAATTTTGTTCCATTTGCTAAATTAGCTCTCGACTTATGCAGAAATTTGTGTTTCACTTTTATGGAAGCCCCCCCCCCTCTCTTCCAGAGGGTGAGGAAGTCTCAAACCACCATCAAAACATTTCTCTCTTTTGAAAACCTACACATGCCAGAAATTTGTGTTTCATTTGTATGTGTCATTTGAGTGTCGATTTATCAAGAAAGATTGTAAATGTAGGTTTCGTCGTCGAGTGTTGATGTTCAAACGACCAAGTAAAGTGGAACAGTTGATGTTTCCCTGAAGAAAGTCACCAACGAAACACGCTTTGGCCACCATACGCCTCACTTTCAACCCCCCGAGCTTGGCAATCTTCGAGGGTCTGGCCAACGAAGATGTCGCAAAGCAAAGCGCATAAACCTTCGCTGAACGGCTTCGATTCTCTGGACTGGATTTTGGTAGAGAGTGGACCAAACGACAGCGCAGTACTCCCAAAAAGGATCTAATAAACGTCTTTGAAGTGTTTTGCGAAGCGGAAGATGAATCCGCTAGATGAATAACAGGAAAAGGAATGGGCCAAGGTGGACGAGGCATTTTCATTTTATCAAAGGCCGCAGAGAGATCTGCTAAAGGACTTTGCAATCGAGAATGATGAGAGTTGTACAAGCTGTTATTGAGGTATTTGTAATCGTCATTGGCGCGTGCGTAGTCAGTCTTCGTAGAATCGGTGTGATATTTGCTGTGTTTCCTCAGAGCAGCCCTTTTAACTCGTTTTATATGTTTGAGGTCGGAATTTGACCACACAGGTTTGGGAGGCTTACGGTTGAGTTTCTTAGGCACGAATTGATCAACGGCGTACAACAAAATACTACACATATTCGAAGCAGCAAAATTCGCATCCCCGTTGGCATGGGGCGTGTTCCAATTCACACCGGGGAGAAAGTTGTTCATTTCCTCGAAATCGGCATGGGTAAACTCATAATAAACTTTTTCGATGTTGTCATGGAAGCTGTACTTAGGATTCAACTCCAGTGTCAGTAGCAGAGGGAAATGATTTCTGCAGCTTTTAACAAGCGGTGTCGGAGCTTGAAGAACGGAACATCTTTGACTAAATTTTTAGCTGGCTTATGCGGACTAGCAAAATCGGTCTACTAGAGCGTTCCGGGAATTAGGGTTTTCAAAACAAATGGCATAAGCGTCACCTCAACAGAGGACCACTTGTCGTTTTGGGTGCCCGGCAACTCAAACCTCAGGGCGAATTCAGATGCAACACAAATGCATGGAATGAACTAGTAGACGGAAGATCTCGAATTTCCGGAAGGAACTAACTCAAAACCGTATCAAAACCTAACCAAGAGAAACCTTTCACCGAAACAAAAACACGGGAGGCCTGTTCTCATCACAGGTCAAGGGCTTTCCGAACACCTCGATCTCACACGCTTCAGGACAAGACGGAGGACTCAGTTTCCCAAGCAGCCCAACTTGGAGTACAACGAACAACGAAAACTCTACAACAAAAACGACGAAACGTGAGAAACCTCTTGTTTTCAGTACACCTACATGACGGGAGCTTTCTAACCTAACAATTGATGCAACCAACTACAATTTTTACCAACATTGAAAAAACACATTTATTGACTTTTAAACAACCAAATTTATTAACAATTGCCGTAGGAGCACCTATGCACCTCCTACTCCCTAGCTGTGCGGATTTGAAAAGACTAAATATAGATTGCGCTTACTTCTCAATACGCATGCATGCCGACACTTTGTATGCTACTCACGGTTTATCCTCTACTTTACCGACACTCTACTATTCCCTCTCCATCCCGTCGCCCCTGCGACGCTCGCACCACGCAGAACACCGAGTAGTGAAGCAAGAATTCACTCGTCGTTCACCAAAAACGTTGCTGTGATGATTTCCCGATGAGTGGGTGGGAAAATAGCTCTCAAGAAGCGCGCTGTTAGCGTTCGCAGCTTCCTTCCAATTCCGGCCGAAATTGGGAACTTTAATGTTGGCGCGTGGGGTCAGGGTAGTGGTAACAATGATGGTGTGGTGTGTCGAGCGGGAGGGGTACTCAAGCTATAAAAGCCGTAGCACGGTTGTTCAATCGGGTAAGCGCATTGTCTTATAAATAAGTAGATTTTACTTTACCTTTCCGGCTTTCCTGAATCACGCACAGCACCGCACTTTCTATCTAATTAAATGTTAAATAGGCTTCCTAATTAAACAAAACGAACAATTACTTATACTGCACCCAAGACACTTCTCTCGTCACATTACCTCGACAAACACACCGCAAAACTATATACAATTAACTTCACAACCTGCCTCTTCCACGGGTCAAATTAAAGTGGACGAGAAAGCATTTGAGAATCCTTAGATAGGCCGCTCTGCTGTTCTTGACCTTCGTTCGGAAATCGCAGCACGAGCTTTTCTTAAGGCGTCCCCGATTACCCTTTGAGACAATTAGAGGTAGATTCTCCCTTTCACTCGAGCATCCTACATCTGACTATCACATTCCAATCTATGACTTCAAGCTTGTCTTATAATTTCTGACCCGACGACAAGTTATCCTACCAAGAGATTACACTCAATCCCACGGATCAAGTTTTATGCTCTAAATGAGAAAAGTCTCGCGCCGAGCAAGGGAATGAACTCCTAACTGAGTGAACTGTCCTCAAGCAATAGTTTACTATATGCGTTAGTTCATCTATTGCATGCAAGCTGGTTGGAATAATGCGTATCCTTTTGAATAGTAACTGATGTTCATCAAATTCATGCTACATTTATTATATTTTAATTATATACCGCTACATAACACCAAACCATTTTTACGAGAATTTGGTTGTCGGAGTACAACCAAATTTTTGTAAGGGCAAATATTACCACGATCACTCATATTTTGCACTGATTATCAATAAAATCAATAAATTTCTAATAAAAAATATATGTAAATAACATTCCCATATTGCATCAGTGATACAATAAATTTAGAATAAAAAATAAACATCTGACTTAATTTAATTATACATGGACATCTGAACAAATCAATAAACAAATAAATAAACGAATAACTAAATAAATAAATAAATGAATCTCTGAATTATCGAAACGAAAGTATCCCTAACTAAATAAATAAATATCTCTATAAATAAGTTAATAAATATTGGACCTCTGAATTCACCCCAAAAAATCATCTAAATAAATAAATCAAAAAATAACATCTGAAGAAATAAATAAACATATAAAAGTTAAATCATTCATATGTCTACAAATGAAAAATTAACAAGCAGATACAACTCAGTTTAAAACCAAATTTGCAACTACCTTAACATCCCCAATAAGACCTACATAAATTCCAACTAACCCGATCCCAATTAATCCCAATTTTACATATATTACCCGGATAGTGATTTCAAATGGTATAGTAATACGATTCTATTATTCATTGGAGTCCGATTCACAAATTCAGGTATCATGAACTTTAACATTAACGTCATCGAAATATTACCATTTTGTTTACTTCACCCAACTCACAACCATAAATACATAACATCACCGGCTCATTCAGCAATGAAGATACATTCCATATCTAACAATGGATAAAAAATTTCATTCTAAATTCACCTCACTGTTTGTCCTTAGATCGAACATCAAGGCTGTTCCTTGATACAAAATCTTTCCTTGGTACAAACGCATACTCGAAAACATATCAGCAACACATCACGCATCGTCTTCAATACCACAATATTGGCTAGGAAAAGAGCACTCTCATATCTAATCTTAATTCAACATACGGCATATGTTGAACCAGTATCTGAAGATTCCATTTATATCATGTTTCTCACATCAAGCAATGAACTTGACTCACCGAAACGTGATGTAAATGAACAATTTTGCTTACGCTCATGAACACTGAATCTTTTCATCGACAACTCGCAATGAACCACAGAAACGTCAAAACATTGTAATTGTGACTTGCTTGGTGCTTAGATTCAGTGGAAGAAACTTTTATTGATTCATTGCTCAAGAACTTGAAGGACAACGGTATATTTGAGTGAAATGTAATGCAGCATTATTCAACTCTTGAAATGATATGTTTAGTTTTGAATTTCACCTGTTCTATCCTATAGATAACAACAAAGCAATGGATGCAGCGACCCGAAACAACAACTACATTCTCCATGGAGGGTGGACAAAATTGAAACGACTTCTTTTTGAAGAAAGGCTACTTGTAAGAGGAATTCTGCTGAGCTACGTTGTATTGCGGAAAAAGATTTGTTGATTTCCAGTTAGAGGTAAGAGATTGAGCAAATACTAACTATGTGGTTTTATTTTAGGTGACTACGTACTCAGACTGTTGGCACTGAAGTAGTTCTAGCGATGCATAGAAATTAAAAACTAAGAGGCATATTTTTTTCCAGAAACGTCATGCAAAATGGCTTCGAGTTATCATTGAAACCTTATTGAAAATACAAAAAAAATTAACTCCATAAACACAGCATCTAGGTAAATAAAACAAATAAACTTTTACATGAAAAAATAAACAAAAAATTCATATTTAATTAAGGCATCTACATAAATATTAACAACAACTCAATAAATAAAGCATCTTTGATACATATTAACAAAATAAATAAAAATATATGTATGTAAATAAATAAATAAATATGAACATAGTAAATAAATAATCTAGGAAATACAAAAACGACAACACATCGTACGTATAGATGAGCATAATATATCCCTATCTTTAAGTACTAAAGTAGCCATTAGAATCGATGTGCTCTACTTACTAACATCAGTTATATGAAAGAAAAATACCCTTGATTGGTCACTATGTGTTTGTTGTTTAAAAAACGCCTCGCTATTCTAAAGTGTGACTCAGAAAATTTTCTACAATGGGAAATAAAATTTACCATTTTCCTTAGTAAGTTAATTCTATCTGCAACGTGGATTGTTCTGTCAGCTCGATTGACTTAGTTTGCTTTTCATCGTCGATCTAGTCTGGATGACATCCAAGACTTAAGTGCGATCAGCATCTGAGCATCCCCGATCTCAAACTCCCGCTTTAACTTCCCTTTGAGGTACTCCTCGTCAGCGCATTCTAAGCTCGGAGTTTCTATTAATAAAGCTCATCGTCCTGATGGTACCACCAAGAACTCTCTCTGCTTTCTAGTCGAGGGGATAGGCATTTGCAGAACCAACCTAATTGTAGAGAGAATTTGCTATCCTAAGGAAGACATAAGATAACCATTGGCCATCTCACTTGTGAAGTTTCTTCTTGGGCTCAAACAGATGTTCTTGCGCCAAGGATTGCCCCAGTAAATAATGTTTTTGTGGGGGCTGCACCAGACTAGGGCTGGTGCTAAACTTCACAAATGGCGGCATAGTATTTTCAGCAACCAGAGCTTTCGCATCATGGTGCAATTGTAACTACTCATTAAAATTGAGAGCGACATAGCTTGACAATGAAGGAACTAGTCCTACTGTACTAATTTCTTCAAAAATTTACAATTGAAGATTCCTAACTTTTTCCCTTTGATATCTTCAAGGTCGTAACAGTGATATACTTCGGTGCCAACTTTGAGCAAAATGTTTGCCCCTTGTCTGATTGCTTCGTATTTTTCTTTGGGACCTTTTCACCTACCACATATGATGGACAGTTTGCATTCGAGCGCAAATTGTAGTATGAA
The DNA here is from genome assembly GCA_034211315.2 of Aedes japonicus. NCBI lineage: Eukaryota > Metazoa > Arthropoda > Insecta > Diptera > Culicidae > Aedes > Aedes japonicus. Next base: position 49,040 of record JASCZW010006111.1, on the reverse strand, counting down.
GCATGTTTCTCATATGCTTTCTTGAGATTGTTTCTTACTTCTTCTAATAATTTTTCCCTTTCTCCATCCTTTAATTGGTGACTATAAGGTGATTCTAGGTCACGTAACTTCCTATATTCTCGTCCGTCTGACACCATGTTGCGACCAAACAAAACAAAATACGGCGTATACTTCGTTGCCTCGTGCACGGAGTTCCTAACAGCATTGGCGATCTGTTGAAGGTTATTTGTCCATTCAGTTTGACCCTTTTTGATCGACGCTCGTATTGCCGTGGTGATCACACGGTTCACCCTCTCCGTATCATTTATCTGTGGATGATAGTTGGGTGTTCGCCAGTGGGACACATGGTACTTTGATAGTAACAATTGGAATTGCTTGGAAGTGAATTGTGTTCCATTATCTGAGAGTATCACTTCTGGTACCCTAAACAAAAAGAACAGAGAATTTTCAACGAACAGTACTAGAGATTCCGAAGTGGCCTGTCGGAAGGGCTGTACAATGACAAACTTGGTAAATAAATCTGTAACGACCAAAAGACACGTGTTTCTACTACGGCCTGATACCTGGAGGGGGCCCACATAATCAATCGTTAGAAACTGCCAAGAAAATGGTGGTCCAATCCTGTTTCTGCTCCGCCATCGGAGGAGTCAGATTCTTATTCGTCGCTTTGCTTGTCTGACACAGAAAACAACTTCGACAAAACTTTTTAATTTCTACACTCATCGACGGCCAAAAATAACGTTCTTTGATCGCTCAAATCGTTTTTTCAGCACCCAGATGAGCTTGATTATGAATGCCTGTTATAATTTCAACCCGTTTAGTTTTCGGTGGGTAGACCTTCCATTGGAATCTACTGTCTTCCAGTTTTCCTGCCATTTTTATAAATTTGTAGATTTGATTATCGATAATCCTGAAGTTTGGGAACTTTATTGGATCTCTTTTAATGGAGTCCATCAGATCTTGATATTCGGGGTCTAACGGTATGGTACTTAGCGTTTCGAGTGATCTAGCGAGACAGTCAGCTAGAATATTATTTTTTCCTTTTCTATATTCAAGCCAGTGATGTCCATATCCTCAGTGTGGTAGAGAGATTTAAAATTTTCCATACACTCTTCCTACCTCAACGAGAGCTCTTCTCTCTTGTTTATGTTCACCCCCGTGTTGCTTCCTTTGTGCATGCGGGTAGCGCATGTGAGTGGAAAAAAATGGTTATTATTCACACTACACTCGATCGCTCTAGAGTGAGAAGAAGAGCTCTCAAATTCACAGAAGCGAATGCAGTTAAATTAACTGACGCGTGCGCCCCAGTGAGCTCACTGGCGTGGGCTCTTCTGCTAATATACAGCAGTGATTGCAAATTCGCGTTGATGCTACATAACAAAGGAAGAAAGAATAATGTTTCTTCCCGCTTCCTTTGTTCGGACATTTTCTGCACCTCCGACGATGTTTTCACTTTCAATCGCACCAGCGAATCACAGAAAGAGCACTGGTGCGTCCTCACCTCAGTGTACGCGGCAGTGATCGCAGGCGAGAGCACGTGGGCGAAGACAGATGAGAGCACGTGTGCACGATCGTTTAAAAGAGAATGTGGTTCACTCACTCTAGGTAATCCCATCACAGGCGCACACTTTTACTCTGTCTATTTTTCACCGAAAAAAGAGCACTTTGCTTTATCTGAGGTGAGTTATGGTGAAGGTACAAATCTCGCGCGCCGGCGTAACATTAGTGCGAAATGCCATCCCTGATTCAAGCTCTATGTCATAGGATTGAATCTGTAAAGCCCACCGCAGAAGTTTGGAGTTTCCCGATTCTACGCCTATGGTAAACAACCACAGCAAACTTCAAGCATCGGTAACAACCTTAAATCGGTTTCTCGGCCCTCGACAAAATGACGGAAATTTTCAATTTCCAGAAGCACACCTAAGCACTCCTTCTCCACGCTGGCATATTTCTTTTGCGTACTACTAAGCTTCTTGCTAAAATACGCGATGACCTTCGGTTGACCGTCTTGTTGTTGTATTAACGCAGCACCAACGGCGTTGTCCGATGCATCTGATTCTATTATAAACGATTTTGTAAAATCAGAGTTACCACGAATTGGGGCTGACACTAGCGCTGCTTTGAGGTCACCAAATGCTTTTTCAGCTGATTCTGTCCAAATAAACTTATTTTTCGTTTTCTTCAAAAGGTCCGATATTGGAGCCACAATCACACTGTAATCCCGTATAAACCGCTGATAAAATCCAGTGAGACCCAAAAGTCTGCGGATGTCTTTGATATTCCTTGGACGGGCATAATCGAGGATTGGCAATATCCTACCATTATCGATCGACACACCATCTTTCGTCAAAAGGTACCTTTCGTCACACCATCTTTCGTCAATAAGATACCTTTTTGCGGCAGAATCTGCTCTTATCGAGTGAGATAGTCAAATTCGCTGTTGCTAAGCGCTCTGCAACAATCTTTTATAACCGGATGCGATCTTCTAACGTGGCCGTGGCTATAACTATATCGTCAAGATATACAAACATGTTAGGGTCCAGGTCAAACCCAATTACACGATCCATTAATCGGCGCATTGTGAACGGCGCGTTTGTAAGGCCAAAGGGACAGACTTTGAACCGGAATAGCCCTTGTGGGGTTCTGAAGGCTGTATAGTTTTTAGATTCTTCTTTCAGAGGAATCTGAAAATATGCATCCTTAAGGTCCACTACTAAGAAAAACTTCGCTGCCTAGCTTATGGAAAATTTCTCCCATGTTTCGCATAGGGTACGAGTCTTTTTTTTGTCCACGCGTTAACTCCTCGGGAATCCAAGCAGACTCGTAGTTTACCATTCGCCTTGCGAACTGGTACTAGAGCGCTGGCCCACTCGCTGGTACATTCCTCGATGGCATCTAGTTTCCGGTATCTTTCCAGTTCCGCCTTCATTTCGGCTTGAATTGCCGGTGAACATCTATAAAGTGGTTGCCGCCTTGGTTTTGCCCCTTCTTTTAAGACAATCTCGTGCTCTATTAATGACGTTCTTCCTAAACAATTATTGGTGGTACAAGGAAATGTTTTAATTACCTTAACAAGTTCCTGTCTCTGTTCCTCTGAGAGTATATGCTCGGTCTCAATTGTTTCTGTCGTTGTCTTTGAGGCTTCTGGCAGTCCTAGCGATGGAATGTCTAGCGTTTGATCGGGTGCAATTATCTTAAGGATGGGTAGGGTTTCAATGGGAAACAGTGAAAACTCAATCGTTTCAATCGCCTGAGGCTCTACGGTGATCGTAGCCACTGATTCAAATCCATGCTGTCCTTGCATCATTGGTTTAATACCAAAAACGTCCCAAAAATTACACCCTAGTATCAAACATCTGGCAATCTGCGGAACAACTAAGGTTGGTATAACCTTGGTTACACCTCGAAATATAATAGGCAAATTGACATACCCAAGGCATTTGTGGGAAGTTTTGTCGGCAGCCACAACTCGGAATGGACTTCGGTTTATTTTTAAACCATGTCTCTTGGCAATATCGGCAATGTTCGTAACACTGACGCTTGCTCCTGAATCAAGCAATGCATCATATTCAGTGTCAAATATTTGAACGGTAACATGGGGACAACTTCCAGTATGCACTTTCACTTCGCAAATTTGAAGGAAAGGATCTTTAAACTGTTCAATTTCGGGAACACTTTTTCTAAATGGAGTGCTAAGGTTCCCAGTGTTACACTCCAAAGTTAGTTTCCCGTATCCTGTACTGATTGTTGTGTTTTCCGAATGTGGGTTGGACATGACACTGTCGTTTTTCCTGGATTTCCGCAACCGTAACAAAAAATTCTTTTGGGCTCCTTGCAATATCTCCAAAGATGACCATGTTTGTTGCGGTTCCAACAAAGTGGTACATTTGAGTCTTCTTTATTCTCTCGGTTGCCTCATACTTTATGAGTTGTTAGATTATGGTCTAAAACACGTTTGGGCCTGTCATACTTCTTGCTGATTTCGTTGACCTCTTCTGTCTCCGAACAAGAGGAGTAGGATTTTTCTGATTCGGGAGTAGTTTCTACGATTGTGTACGGTATTCGTAGGTCTAACTGGCCCTTCTCGCTGACAAAAGGATAGATCAGTAGCATCTATTCGATATGCGTAGTACTCAAGCATATATATAGGTCCCTAACGGTTATGCAAGCTAACTTGGATCTGTAATGAGGACGCATATTATCCCAAATGATCTCAAACAGTCTCCCCTGATCTAGAGAAGTAGAAAGAAGTTTATTCAAACGTTCGATTCCCATTTTGAAAGCCAGGAACGTTTCGTTACGTTGTTGCTTCCGTTCATAAATTTTCTGACGGTTACCTTGGTCTTTATTTGGGTTTCCGTACATATAACGAATACGTTCCTCAAAATCGGACCAATTTCTGAATTCATCAGCGTAGCATAGATACCAGTCGTATGCTTCTCCTCTTAAAACGGTATGAATTCGCTGTGCATTCTTCTCTATACGATCCATAACAGCTAGTCTTCGGACTTTATGAAGAAAGTCTTCTAGCGAGCGTTGGCGTAAATCACCGCTGAACGTCAGGTGCCATTTATCCATTCGCCTATGTGCATTGATAATGTGCATCTCGTTTACAGGGCGTCTTCCTGGCACTCGTGAAGAATTGTCATCGTCCTCATCATCTAGGCATTCCATGCTGTCTCGGAAGTTGTACCTTCGACTACATTCCCGATCCTCAACCATCAAATGACCCCTGTTCTGCTGTGCTGTATGCTGCCGTCTGTTTTCATGCTGCTCATTTTGCTGTCCATGAGTTACTACAGAGTTAAAACTGTTACAACTATTCCTATTCACCGTAGCTCTATGATCATCCCCCCAATTCTGGTAGTCCTTTTTGATCCAGGCTTCTATAATCTTTTTTATTTTGGTTCGCTCTACTGGTGGTATGTCCCATATAATCGTTACCCAACACATGTTGTTCTTCATGGATGGGTTCCTTTGACTGTAATACATAATTTCGCAAGCTGTGATTTGGAAATTGATTTTGAAACATAGCACGCATTTCAGCTAGTTCTTTTTCCAAATATTAAATCTTCATTCGAAGAGCTTCATTTTCTTCAACTACTAGAGTCTGTGAAGAAGAGAGTTGATTTTTTGTAAGTGACTTGGGTATTGCACCGGTAGAACTGCTAGGATTCAAAGCCTGCTGTGAGCTATCCTGATTGCCATGGAAATCTGTTCAAAATTGAACAAATTGCCTGACTCAACTCTTCTCGCAACTGTACTGATCGAGGGTCATCCGCAATACAACGTTCTACTCTCATTAAATAATACTTCAGCCTACAAATACTCCTCACATCATAGCCTTTTTGTAATCTCTTACCCAGAACATCAAGTTTATTAGCAATGTGGTCGTATTCTTGAGCCAGTAATCTTATGCTTAGTAATCGATGCTTTACACCTATTTCATTTTTGGTTTCTTCTTTTTTTCCTCTAATGATAAGTTCGTAATCAACTTCTTCGTTTGTTAAATAATCTGCTCGCGGAAATCGAGCAGCCATTTTGAGTTATTGCGTCAAAATCAATAAACGTTCCAAAACACATTCACCATAGATTTCAACAGTCACAAAAAAAAATCAAAAGAAAAATAGCGGTTTTACTTATACATACTGAACAGCAGTTACTAACAACAAACAAATACAGATACTTCCAATTCACTCTTAACAAATTCATACACAAAAATTTCACAAACTACGTTAACTTTGGGACCTGCAGTTGGGCGCCAAAATGTAGCTGGCTTATGCCGGCTAGCAAAATCGGTCTACTAGGGCGTTCCGGGAATTAGGGTTTTCAAAACAAATGGCATAAGCGCCACCTCAACAGAGGACCACTTGTCGTTTTGGGTGCCCGGTAACTCAAACCTCAGGGCGAATTCAGATGCAACACAAATGCATGGAATGAACTAGTAGACGGAAGATCTCGAATTTCCGGAAGGAACTAACTCAAAACCGTATCAAAACCTAACCAAGAGAAACCTTTCACCGAAACAAAAACACGGGAGGCCTGTTCTCATCACAGGTCAAGGGCTTTCCGAGCACCTCGATCTCACACGCTTCAGGACAAGACGGAGGGCTCAGTTTCCCAAGCAGCCCAACTTGGAGTACAACGAACAACGAAAACTCTACAACAAAAACGACGAAACGTGAGAAACCTCTTGTTTTCAGTACACCTTTATGACAACCAACTACAGTTTTTACCAACATTGAAAAAACACATTTATTGACTTTTAAACAACCAAATTTATTAACAATTGCCGTAGGGGCACCCTAGCCTATGCATCTCCTACTCCCTAGCTGTGCGGATTTGAAAAGACTAAATATAGATTGCGCTTACTTCTCAATACGCATGCATGCCAACACTTTGTATGCTACTCACGGTTTATCCTCTACTTTACCGACACTCTACTATTCCCTCTCCATCCCGTCGCCCCTGCGACGCTCGCACCACGCAGAACACCGAGTAGTGAAGCAAGAATTCACTCGTCGTTCACCAAAAACGTTGCTGTGATGATTTCCCGATGAGTGGGTGGGAAAATAGCTCTCAAGAAGCGCGCTGTTAGCGTTCGCAGCTTCCTTCCAATTCCGGCCGAAATTGGGAACTTTAATGTTGGCGCGTGGGGTCAGGGCCGCGTGTCTTCGCATGACAAGGGACTGGCGACTCCACGAACCCTTGTCTAGTCAACAAATCCTTCGACTGCCTTAGGCTACCCCCTTTGGGAATCCCCGTTATATAGTTGTTAAAGGAACAGTGGAAATTTTTAGCATAAATGATTTTAAAAACAAAGGAAATTTCACGACTATACTGAACTTTAGATTCAATAAACACATTTATTTTTGTTTTTATTTGCACTAATAAATGTACTGGGATATTGCAAATTTTTACTGTTCCTAATAAAATAGTTGTGGGCAATAAAATGAGGAAGGACCTCACAAAAAAAAAACAATTAAATAACTTACCATAAAAGCATATCATTCTCTATGTTGCATCATAAAATCAAGGAATACTTCTTTCCAACGCATCTTCCACTGCATGTTATTCGTATAGGACTCATTGGCTTTTATAGACTGATCCAATATGAATGGACCAAGAACTTAACTGCATATACTGCGCTGGTTTTTACAAGGTCTCACTCTTCTCATATAGAAGGACATCATGAAAGACCAAATTGCTATGTATACAAATTTCAACTTGAATAATTTACATGGAATTTTACACTATAGAAATTAAATTACTTGACTATGTAAAAAGCAGCTACAGTAAGTCAATACACTTCCAACCGTTCACTTACCGAAAACGCAACCTACCTCTTGTTGCATTATTAAATCCTCGTAAATTGAAATTTAAAGTGATGGTAACAATCTTCCCAACCTCACTCGCGTCCTAACACAATAATGAAAAAGCAAGCAAATATTAAATAAAACTACAACCATTAAGTTGAGCTAAGGTATTGAATAAAGAGCTTTTAATTTATACTGTTAAATAGAACAGATTTAAAAAAAAAAAGTCAAATAAATCATTTCGACGCTTTTGTTACAATCACTTTATATTCAAGACATAAATATGTTTGTTCATTTGTTTCATTACATAAATGTTTTTGAAATATTGTCTTCAAAATATGGTAGAAATAAATTATTTGTTGCTTTGCAAACCAGCTCTCCTCGATATCCTAGAAGGCCAAGTCCTCCTGGACCCGCAGCTGCCGCCGTCGGCACTCGTCCACATCAACATGCTATCTGTGTCTGGTAAACTCTTCTTACACTGATTAATTTACAAACTAAGCCTGCACACCGAATCAAAATTCACATTGGCACGGTTGTGGTATTTTCCTCTAAAAGCTAACTCTAGATATTGACAACTGGTTGCAGGAAACCGAATCAATAGGAAAAATAAACTCGCTTATGACCTCTAACTTTACACGGTTGCTAAAAAATACATACTACCTTCACCCACAATACCCGCGAACAACGACACTTTGGACCTGAGCTCGTCTGAGGAAAAATCACCAACACACAACCGCGCATTTGATTGTGTACCGTCATTTGAATGAATCGCGAGCACGGCGCGATCCCGCGACACGCAACACTCTTCTATCTTCAGCTCACCTGAACCAATTGCATACAAGTAAATCGCGACGCCGAACAACGACGAGGTGCTACTGCCGCCGCCGTCGTGCTACATAATACCGTTGTGTTGTTGTTGCCGCTGATGCGAGGCAAACTACTGCCAACACACACACACACAACCACGCACCTCTCTATCTTTACGTATTGATGAATCGCATCCAGGGTGGTCGAATAAAAGCAAAAATTCAATCCACCAAACTCACACCAACATCACTCCGCTTCTTCTAAAAGTGCAAACGAAAGCGACAGACAGAGAGAGCGCGTTATCAGCTCAGCGCGAGAGGGAGAGGTTGAGCGAAAAAAATGTCAGCAAGAAAACTCCTCTTCACTGCCAATGGAGGCTGAGAGCCAAGCAATAAACTATTTTTTCACCTTTTTTTCCACACTTTTCGAAATTGTTTAGCAACGGAAAATATCAGTTCCACGACGTACGCGATTTCTGCTAGCCTGGAGAAAACTTTTCAGGCGCTTTCGAATGCGATTTCACCCGCCCAGTACGGATTTTCTCGCGAGCACAGGGTCGATGCGTCGCGTGATACCGTTCGGTGATTATTGACTGGGGTTTTTTTTAAAAACTGATTGCACACAAACTGATATTTTGCCAGAAGATTCACAGAGTGTAAAAAGAAGAATGTTGTGGCCGAGTTTCAAATTGTTTCTTTTAAAAGGTGTACGGAATCATATTGCGACACACACAAATATTCGGCAAAATTCGCCCATTCAACCACACTGAGAATATTTTACTGATAGATTATTATTATTATTTTATTATTATTTCTTTATTTAAATCGGTAACTTAAGACTAACTGCCTTATAAACGTTACTATGCTTATAATGTAGAATCAGTGTCACGTTTCGCTTAAGCTTTTGCAATTCAATCCTTTTGTTTTTAAACTTGACTTATTAACTATACTATAAAACTAGTAATTGAAGTGCTCAAAACATCTTTCTCTGAGCCTCATTACTGATGATTCGCTAGTAAGATCATTAGGGAGTGCGTTCCAATAGGCGACACCTCTGACAAAAAAGGAATTTCCATATTTAGTTGAGCGGTTGCGATGAATGATAAATTTTTTAAAGCGAAAACTTCTGCATGGAATCAACTTGCTGTGTAAGTACTCTGGCTGTTCTGCTACTAATATGTTTTGTATTTGAAGACAACATCTAAGTTTAGCAAAGTTTTCAAAAGGACATCCTATCAGGATAGATTGTAAATGAGAAACGTGATCAAAACGAGTCAGATTGAAGACGAATCTATTGCAGGAATTCAGTGCTACACGTAATCTTTTTCTAGCATTTGACGATGCTTGTGGCAGTAAAAAGTCGCAGTTAATAAAATATGGAAAATTTAGGCTTTTGAATAACTTTATCTTGGCATCTGACGGCAGAAAATTTCCAAGTAGCTGAAGAGTTCTTAACTTTGAGTAAATTTTACCACATTGTTGCAAGACATAATCATCCCAGTCGAAATTATTCTTGATACTGATACCAAGACTTGTTGCTTTTCCTACATAAATCAGTTGGCTTCCATGAAGTATAATTATAGGAAGAAATCCACTATATGAGCTTGAAGTTAAAAACATTGCATAAGACCTACCAGCATTGATCGACAAAAAGTTCCTGGAAGACCACTCAGCAATGTTTGACAAATCTTCGTTCACTAAGTTTGCAATGGAATCCATATCGTGGATAGAGAAATCAAAATAAAGCTGCACGTCATCTGCATAAATATGTATTTGACAGTACTTTAAAACATTTGGTAAATCATTTATGTACATAGCAAAGAAAATTGGTCCCAAAATTGATCCTTGAGGAACACCTGATCCAACTGGTATCGAACGAGAGAAGCAACTATTATTGTATACGCTTTGAAATCTTTCGGTGAGGTATGAATGAACTAATTGAACTGCGTTAAAGGAAAAACCGAAAAACCTTTGTAATTTTGTACAGAGCTTAGAATGGCTTATCGTATCAAAAGCTTTAGAAAAATCTAACAGAATTAACAATACGGGTTAACCATTATCTAAAACAATGCCGATGTCATCAAAAACTTTCATCATAGCTGTCTTTGTACTGTGTTTTGGCCTGTAAGCGACTGGATGGCACTTAGAAGATTATTTTCATTTATGCAGTGGCATACTTGAATTTTTAAAAGAGCTTCAAAAGCTTTAGAAAGAACACATAAAATGCTATTCGGTCGAAGATTTTGGATGAAGTTCAAAGTACTTTTCTTTTTTATTGGGATGATTTTAGATCGTTTCCAGCTTCTGGGAAAACGGCAACTGTTAATAATGGCATTGAAAATATGAGTAATTTGTGAAACAATGTTGGGCAAACAGATTTTTAAGAACTTAAGTGGAATATTGTCCAGACCAACTGCATCAGATTTGATGTCGTATATGGCATTAACGACATGAGCTTCATCGATTTCTTAAAAATTGAAAGCAGACCATTCCTGAAGCTGTGGTGACGGCCTAAAACTGGAATGACTAGTGCTGAAATTTTCAGAGAAGTAATTATTTATTTCATCAGCTGTGAAATTATTGCATGGTTTGTCACACGAATTGTTCACACCAATATTTTTCAATCGTTTCCAGAGCCATTTTGGAGGTAGATCAGTTCTACTCCGTGCAGCATAAAATGTTGGTTTAGCCTCCGAATCATTAAATTTACTTTATTACGAAGCCTTTTATATAACGCATGATCATTTTCATGGAAAGTAAATTTCCATTGTTTAAATGAGAGATCCCGATCGACAATTGCTCTTGCAATATTGCTGTTAAACCATGGGTTTAGTTTACCATGTTTATCGTTTTTGTTCGTAGTGGAACAAAACTATCGTGAAGATCGCATAATGTAAGATTAAATATTTCGATCAGCAAATCGAGATCATTTACTCTGTAAAAAGTTTTCCAATCTACAGATTCTAAGGAAACACGAAGTGCATCTGCATTAATCCGATCGTAATTCCGATATTGAATGCTATTTTGGACCTGCGTAATTTCTATGTTCAATGAAGTGAAAATCATATCATGGTTAGAAAGCACCGGTATGTCTGTTTGGTTGAATCTCAGAACATGATTGGGGTCATTACACAAAAATAGGTCCAATTGTGATGACCCATTCGTATGGAAAAAGTAGGTTCCTTACCTAGACAAAACATACCATGAGCGTTTGATAGTTCTTGAAGTCTTACCGTGTTTGGTGAAGGAGTACACGTTACGCTAAATCTGGCAACACGTCTTCGCAGAGCGACAACCACACAGAATGACATCTGTCAAGAACAATTAAAAAGAAAATACTTTCCCCGCTTAAACCCCTTACCATTGTATGAGAACAGAGAATAAATTTATCATTAGTTGAGTGACTGTACACCAGTACAAATCGTGTTTTTATTTCAAGATTTGGCGTATGTACTGCTTGGAAATTAGTATTAAAGTCACCCAGAAAATAAATGCCATCATATTGTGCAAAGTAAGGTGTTTACAATCTCAGAGCATTCATGTTCAGGGGGATCAGAGCATTCATGTTCAGGGATATAGGACCCCAAAAAGCTTTTGATTTTGAATACTAATTTCGCAAACAATGAATATTTCACCTATTTCATTAGTAGATAATTCGAGAATATTGTAGTTCAAACCATTTTTAACATAAATTATCACTCCACCACCTATTCTGCCTGCCCTGTCATGCCTAATCAGTTTATATCCGTCTATAGCTATAAAGCTATTATCAATCCGATCGTTTAACCAAGTTTCGAATACGCAGACAATATCGACGTTGGTCATAAGTATGATTTGCGTGAATTCGTTAAACTTAGTCATATTTCGGGCACACAAGCTTTGGCTATTTACACAGCAGACCGAAAGTTTCCCAGGAATTAAAGCTGATTTCATCACTACGCCCGGAATGCACCAACTGGCAAAGGTGTCGTTTACATGAACATTATCCATTATCAAAACATTGAAGGAACAGAGAGAAAAATGATTTGAGCACTACATAAAAGTTCAAAAATTCAACTGCATTCTTAAACAATTCATACATTTCAAAAACAAATCAAGATCATTCATTATGACACAAAAAATCTGCAAGTCCATACCGATATTAGCATAGCAAATCACCATTTGATTGGATGAGAAGTAGTTATAAGTTCTAGCTCCGAAAAAACACTGCATCACCTCGTAGACATCGTAGCAAACAGCAACCGGCGGCAACAACAGCAGGCTCCTCTCCCACCAAAAACAGCAGCAACTCTGACTTTCAGGAGGGTACAGACAGGATATCTTGGGATTGGATTGGGTGGACTGAGGAAACTGTATAGGAAAGGTAATTTTATGTTGTAGACTTTTAGGTAGGAATCAGAGGAAACAATAAAGGGATAGAGTCATAGGAAACATTAAGGTGCATACAAGGATAGGGTCACAATCAATTTAGCATTTTATCCAAATCATCCGATGTTTCCAAAGCAACACTCTGATCCATTCCAGCTCATTTGACATAAATGGTCCCATTTATAGTGTACACAGATTGCAGCTGGTCATTCTTTTTGTATTGTAAAGCTTTTGATCTTAGTTGCCTGGCGATTCTAATAAAGAGAATAAATAATAAAACTCATTCCTCTGTAGAATAAAACTCATTCCTCTGTACGGCAAAGGCAAACTGGAACAAAATAACCGGAGAGCTACTAGCTCTGGTAGTTTTCCCCATCAGGCGACGAATGACGACCATAGGTACGCAGGTTTCGGTGTATCCAATAGAGAGGCACCAAGCCTTGAAGTATGATTGAAGATCCTCTCCCTGCACGTACGGTACCTCACTGACAAAGAGATCGTTTGTTCTTGTTGTTAGCTCAAGAGCATGTACGGTTTCGTTTTTGACTTGCCGAATAGATGTTGTTAGCTCATCACAGGTTCGTTTACTCTCCTTCCTGAGTTGTTCGATGTCCGACGTGAGTTTTCCTCCGAGCTTTTCGATTTCCAAAGATAGCTTGTCACCCAGAGCTTTGATGTCATCCCGAGTTGTACGTTGGAACGTTGTGAACTGTGACTTCATAAGGTTGGCTAGATCGTTCACACTCATATCTTTACCGCTGCTCACGTGTTTGTTGGTATTAGTGGTATTCCGTAGTGTTCTCTCGTTATGAGACATTATGATGAGCCCGTAAATGGGATGAAATGTGTCTCCAAATATGACCGGTATTTAATTCCAAATGGTGCAGAAAAAATCGCGTTCCTTTAACTAAATTTTGATGACGTACGTAGCGGTTTTAGCGGAAAAACTTGAAATCGAACCCTCAGCGATGATTTGGTGATTTTTCAGTTGGTAGATGCTTGGGATTTTGCACTTTTTTGGTCACTTAGAGCTTCTACGTGCACTGCATTCTACAGTCACTCACTCACAGATTCTTTGTGTCGACACATAGATTTTTGCAATCTGCTTTGTACGATAAAATTTATGTGCAGAACACATAGTTCTTTTGGTTCCATCTAAAATTTATGTGTGGCCGCACATATTATTCATTTGACACATAATTTTCATTTGCCCTTCTAAGGGGATTATGTTTGTATGTGGCAAATCAAATCTATTGGAATTACTTATGGATTTTTACCATTAATTATGTGTAGATTATTTTTCGTGCAATCATGTTCAATATTTCAGGGAGTAAAATAAAACATGTGATAAATATTTTCGTATATTTGTTTTGTTCAATTTCAATTCCATATCCAAATGCACGAACCTTCTTATTTACATTACTCATAAGGCCCTGTATAACATTTGGACCAACTTTTTTTTGCGTGGCAAACCATTTTTTTCATATCTTCTTCCGATTTTACTTAGGATTGCTTCCGAAGTGCCTGCTTCATGATGGCCCAGTTCTTTTCAATTGGCCGCAGTTTAAGAGCGTTCGGGGGTTGAGATGCTTCGGCATGAAATTAACCTCCTTAGTCTTGTATCACTCCAAAACCTCTTTCGAATAATGCCACGAGGCTAAATTCGGCCAGAAAATCGTAGGACCATCGTGTGATCTCAGGCAGTAGACGCTTTTGGAGGCAATTTTTTAGGTACACCTGCCCATTGACTGTTCCAGTTGTCACGAATGGGGTGCTCCGCTTTCCACACGAGCAAATTGCATGCCAAATCATATATATCTTCTGCTTTCTAACGACCTCGAAATCGAATTTATGATGAGCAATGAAAAACTGGAGCCCCGGAAGCTGCCGGAACTCTGCTTTTACATACGTCTCATCATCCATAACGAGGCAATGTGGTTTCGTCAACATCTGGGTGTAGAGATTCCGTGCACGTGTTTTACCTACCGTATTCTGCCGTGCATCGCGAATAGGCGCCTTTTGGACTTTTTACGTATGTAGTCCATCACGTTTTTTTGCATCTTGCACGAGAGTTTTGGTTAGATTTAGGTTCTTCGCCACATCTCGAACTAAACTGTTGGGCTTCCTCTTGAAAGCTTGAACTACCCGCTTGTGATCCTTAACACTATACGGAGATCCATTTTTGCCACTTTTTTCTTTCCGATCGGTGGTCAAACGTTTGTGGTACCGATTTAAAACACGAGAAACCGTAGAATGTACCATTCCCCGCTTCCAGCAGATGGAACGATGTGAAAGATCCGGATTTTCGTGGTACGTGCGCAAAATTTCTTTGCGCCGCTGCTGCTCTTCCGACTCCATCTTATAGACACTCAAGTAATAGACCGGCCAACGTGCCGCCATGTTGTATTCAAAACGAACATTTCCCATACGATTTGACAGTTGTTTTGGATACATCAATTGTGCCAGATTCACGTTGGCCGGTCTATTACTTGAGTGTCTATAAGGCTTATTGACGTTTAATCACCTTTCCCTTTCTAGCACATGCAGAGGAATGATGGTTTGTTTTCCTCCAAAAGATTTTCCTTCTTACTTGCTCTCCTTGGTTTTAAATGGCGCTGTAGTGTGCGTGCGTTCAAGGCCACTTAGCCTAATACTCCATCTTTGCAACGATTGCACATCTGTTAGTGAAACTCACACAGCGTAAACAAATACACATTGAACTAATTCCACCCAAAATTTCAATAGAAAATACCCAGCGGGTTTAAAAGTTACAGCTACTTAAAAGTGATGCAATTTAACTCCATACCACCTTGAGTCTTAGAATGTTGTAATCTTAGATATCTGAACTTTTACATTTTATTCTGTTTTTCAAGTTTTCAGATTTTTCAGATATAGGGTATGTGTCCCTTGACTTAGCCTATTATGCAACCATCGCTTACATTTTCTATTATAACTCATAAAGTGTTAAACCTATAAGCGAGATTCAACTAGTTATACACTTGCTAAGATATGTTTGATAAGAAATTTGGTAGTATGTATCACGAAAACTTAAACAACTCGTTTGATAAAGTCAGAAACATTCGAGAGATATGGATTTAATATCGGTCTATAGGCACCAAATTAGGCCTATTTATGGATGCAACTTCGTCCCATTCGATAGATTTATTACTAAATGCAGTCTTTGTACGGGTTTTTTTAAAATAATTTTATGAATTAAAGCTTTGCCAGCTGAATTTGCTTTACTCAACACAAAATTTCACAAAACAAACTTAAGTAAAACTGTTTCAATACATTTAACTAATGTTGATATATGATTTATCAGCCATTCAATAATGAAAACATTATAATTCACCATACAATGACAACAACTCATGCATTTTCACTCAAAAATTTACTAGTAACAACCTTTTTACTACGTTATTGATATAACAGGCCATAGTTAGGAACATACCAAAAAATACGTCCCCAACATTGGGTCTACGATTTTCTTGTAAATTCGTTGTTATTTTAGCTATGTGAACAGTTAGTTTGTAACGTGGAACTATTTTCTGTACATCCAGACGGCATTACTTGCTTTATCGATTCAATTAAGCCAAATTTGAATCACTTGAAAATCGTGTAGAGCATCTGTTCAGCTTAATCAGTGAAATCACGATGCCCCAAAAGTTGAAGAAATCGAAAATTACGCGGAAGTAAACATCTATAAATTGAATAATATTGTCTCAATTGCTTCGGATTACATCGCTCATCCTAATAGCAACATGATTTTGTTGGTTATCGCTAAATTAATGACACATTTGGTACATAGGCCGAATGAAGGAGCTAGGCTAACATTACATCCCGTTACCCTAGATAGATTTTTAGATTTAATGACTTTAAATTTTTTAAGAGATTTTAGATTTTTTTTATTTTTAAATGTTAAGATTTGTAGATTTGTAGATTTTTAGATTTTTAGATTTTTAGGTTTTTAGATTTTTAGACTTTTATACTTTTAAATTTCTAGATTTTTAGATTTTTAGATTTTTAGATTTTCAGATTTTCAGAATTTTAGATTAGAGTTTTAGATTTTTAGATACTAAATTTTAGAATCTAAATATATTAGATTTTTGGATTATTCAACTTTAAGGTATTGAGAATTTTTAAATAATTGATTATTTCATTGCAATTGAAAGATGTTTCGTAATCTCCATTCATTGCGTTTTTTATATTACAAGAGTTTTCAATCATCAACGGTACATTAAAAATCAGGGTACAAAATAATAAAATGTCTAAAAGCACTTTGTAATCTACTTTGGGCCAGTTCATGTTCCCCCCTCTTCGTAGACTTTTCTCCATACATTTTTTTTTATTTTGGTATGGAGCGTAGACTTTTGCCAACCCCCCCTCCCCCTCCCCCCAGAAAAGTCTACGTGGTTTATGAATAGCCTCTTTGCTGCTGTAATATGTCTTCAGTAAAATATTATTTATTGAATCTTCGTGAAGATCTAAACTAAACTATTCTTGTACCCGGCAATAACGAAATGTGCAGAGCGTCTCTTGGCAATTGAACTCTGAACGCTGAAAAAACAATTTTGGTTATGTTTAGTAATAAATACATAAACCGAATTTTCCGTCGACTTGTTATGAACAAATGCTATGATGTTAAGTCTCGTATCTTTGTACACACACATATAGATACACACATTCACACGTCAATTCATTGACCTAAGTCATATAACACAACGGATAACCGGGCCTTCTATCAAAATAAAAAGCCTTGGAGTGATCCTATAGTATTTACAGTGCACGAAAAAGCCAAACAGTTAAAAGGAATAAGCTTGAGGGGATAATGTATGCCCACGCCGTCCACGCTGCCGCCGATGCAAAACCGATCGGCGCACAGGTCTAGCTAGTAGAACTATTAATAAATTAACGCATAGCGTTCTTGTGGTGGATGAAGTCGAATTGCCTTTTGTTATGCAATCAAAAAGTGTATTGTGGTGAAAAAAGATGAATTGCCTTTGGGTATGCAATCGAAAAGAGCCTTGCATACGTGAACTTACAAGTAATTGCTGCCAGAAAATCTTCCACATGGCGCAGTGGTCGAAAAAAAAATGCGTGGTGAAAGGTCATTCAAAAATGGCGTCCACTCTTTAGGGGTGGGGAGGGGGTATCAAATTTGTGACAATATGTGACAGGGGAGGGGGGGGGGGTTATAAAAATGTGACATCCAACAATTTAGCATTAGCTAATATAAATTTATCAGCGTTAATACAAAAACAAAAGCGTCGAAAAGTTTGAGTGTGCGGTTAATGAAAATACACACTTTACTTAATTGTGTGAGTGCGAAAAATTGTTTACTGTTGTCATACAAGTTCTTATCGGTAATGTGCACGAACCGCACGAGCTGTGATTGATTCTGAAACTTTGTCGAAGTTTGGTTTTGTTGAAAATCCTATTGTGTTCATTTTTGGTGGCGTTTAATTTTGATTTGATTCAAACGCTGTTCGATGCCAACCGTGGTGTGTGAATACCGGTGAGATATAAAAAACGAATCCTATTGTGAAGAAATAGAAAATCGAAAATCAGCACCTTGAAAACGGAAGCTTCGAAACCGAAAGATACACTAATTGTTTCTTTAAGCCAGTTGCGAATGATTGTTGAAAAAATTTCCAAAAAAGATTGTTAAAAAATGTTCCAAAAATACTACCGAATTAAGGAACTCCAGCCTTTCAATTCTTCACAAGCTCCTCTGGATTCGGACAAAAAAGTTCCTTCTTATTTTGCATGTCCTAAAAAGGATGCAATTTCCAAAGAATTGGATATTATTAATTCCGAGATTTCCAGCCTGCTGATTAGAGAGCGAAATGACATGCTTTCGGGTATACAGAAAAGACGCTGTCTGACCTGATCAACAGCAGAAAAGCGCTAAATATGGCCTTAGAGACGAAGAAATCAAATCAGCAACGTCTCAAGATGCGGCCTGATAAAGGACGACCTCCGATCGAGAATAACTAAGCATAGTTGCTGAAGACGTTGGTCGATCTGGGTCAGCATGGAGCGTCAACTGGGCAGAGAAGCGACGTTAAGAATTTGGAGTAACATGAAAATCTTTTATAGGGAAGCGGTACCTATATTGAGCTCAATAAGCAGACCTCCATTGGCAATCGGTGAATATGCACTGAATACCGAACACTGAGTACACAAGTTATTCACAAATTATTCGTCCATTTACCGTTAATCGTTTAGCAACACACAAAACATTCGATTCTGATAATTTTCTTCCAATTTAATACGGAAAAGTTGAAACTGCTATGTACCCCCCCACAACGCGGGGCATAGAATGCTCTATGAATAATTGAACACGCACACTAGCGTTGATGTGTATGGTATACAGTATGTGAGCAGTGCAACATCAAGCGATTACGTCGATTGTAAACACGGTTCAGAATAGGTGCAAGCGTATTTATATTATTGTGAAAATTAATCCCATAGTTTCCTAATATTTTATCAAGTATTCGTAGATTCTAGTGTGGCTAGTGTAATAAGTGAAGTGTGATTTTTATGGTTTGTGCAATTACGCACCGAAAATGTGTAAGGATATAGTGCAATTAAAGAGAAAACTTGGAGTCTGGCTCGAGTATATTCCCTAGTACGGTTAGATCAATACGATGAATTTGTAGTGCAAAGGTAAGCAATTGTGTTGAAAATCTGATTGCTCATTATTTTTACGAAATTTAAGTCTCTGAAACGTTTTTGTAGCTTTTAATTATATTCAAGACCTAATTTTATTTGCCAGGATTATATATTTTTAGTTACTGCGTCCATTTATTGGAGAAATTAAACATCTTTCTACGTTTGAAGTTGAATGGCTGCAGAATGTGATAGATATATGTACTATGGTGAGAATAGGTTCCGCTTCCCTAGCAACAACAGCATTGTTAAAAATAATTACGTACGCGAACAAACTTTTCAGTTTGCATATTTCATTTTTAAAGCAACGAAAATATCTCAAATCTTGAAATCTTGATTTTATAGAATATGGGACAGTGCTTTAGGTTAGGGGAGAGTGCGGTCAGGAGGAATCAGCTACTTTAAAAAAGTGTATAATTAACGAATCGAAAAGTGCTTGAAATTTACTTGGCAACAAAAATTATGATCTAGATTAAGTGTTGAACACAATTTCAACGTTGAGAGAAACGGTCGGGAACTTTGAATAAAGCACCATCCTTTGCGAAAAAAAATCAATAAATTTTTTATCTACCAGAAATTTTGATTCCAGGCCTGTATGGAAATTTTAAAATAGGATATTCTCTCTTTTATGAAATTTTTTACAATTTTGCTAACTGTGATTTAAAAACACTAATTCGCGAACTGATCGTCTTAGGAAAACAATCTTGTGGTGGAAAGTGCTTTAAATTATCTCAGCAAGCTGAATAATAATGTAATGGAAAATTTTTTACACAAAAATTTCTAGGGCTCAGGAAAATCGAAAAATAAAATCGTCTATACCAAAATTGCCCACATATCTTCAAAAGCTTTCTTGAAACCCATGTCAAGATGGGATCATTTCATGATCTTCTGGTATGAGAGTTTTAGTGGAATTTCCCAGACTGGTCAAGGTAAATCTCTAAATTCTCGATATTTTTCAAAAACAAAAAACTCACCGCTTTCAAATTGTTTGGTTCTTAAAATCAAATTTTGTAATCAAAAACCAATTATTTCTGTTGGAATATTCATGATCCATTTCTGTTGAAATATTCATGATCCATAATCATATTTGTGACAAAGTGTGGCAGAGGGGGGGGCGGAGGGGGTATAAAAACCTGAAATTTGATGGACGTCATATTTGAATCACCCCTGATGGGGAAGAAGATAAAGATTCCACGGTTCCACTTTCAGAACCACCCTCAATTGAGTTTTTTTTATTTCGACGGGCCCATTGTTTTTCGAGCACTACTCGAAAAAAAAGCTTATAAATTAATGAACAAGAAAATATTTTTCAAAATTTTCCATAATTCACAAAATGTTTTTTTTCCGCCGTGTAGACCAGAACTAATTTTTGCCATGTTGACCGAGAGTAATTTTGACGTCTGTTCGAGTATGGGTGGAATGTCAATCTTCCTTGCGAAATAATCGAACGGAATATTATTTAGTGAAATTCGTGGAAATTGAAAAATTCCAATTAACGTTTTCCAGAAAAAACTGTCAACCCTGATTTTTTTTGTTGAAACTATTTGATTGCAGAAATAGCTTTTGATCCTTGGATCAAATGGTCAATGGCATAGGTCCCATCCATTGATCCTCAGTAATGCCTAAGCATGCTCTGTAATATGTTAGTATAATATGTATATTATGTTTCAATAGTAACGAGTTTGTGGCTCGATTATTACATTTGTAAAATAAAGTGACAAACAAATTAACCACGAGGCTGTAATAGCATGCATTTATAGGGCATATGCATTACGTCTAGTGCATCATTGAAGTTGAGTTAAAACTAAAAAGCGCCCCAATAAGATCGAACTAATGCTATATATTTTATTATGCTATATCTTTTATAATGTCTTATGCATTACTAAAGCAGCATCAATATGCAACTAGCGATTTGAAATTGGTTCGCTGTTGTAGAACCCCTAGGTCCAAAAGACACCATGCAGTCTGCACCTTGCAATAATTCTTGCGCTTTTCTGTACCTTTCGGTACTAGTATCTTTGTAGCTGTTTTGATCCGCTGTTATTTTGACAAAATACTTGAGGGTGTATTAGTTACGTTATTAGGGATGAATCATTATGCTTGGGACCGAGCTTGGAACCGATGTGCTAGTAATGACAGAGCCAAGAAAAAAATCGTATTTGTTCGGGACCTACACTCAGCGAAACAAACTTTCGATATTCATAAGATTGCATTATGATTATTTGCTATAAGAATTCAGTATGGGTTTCATAAATGTAGGGTATGTGTCCCTTGACTCAGCCTATTATGCAACCATCGATCACATTTTTCATTATAACTCATAAAGTTTTTAAGCTGTAAGCGAGATTCAACTAGTAAGGCACTTGCAAAGATAAGTTTGATAAGACATTTGGTAGCATGTTTCACAAAAAGTTGCACAACTCTTTTTATAAAGTCAGAAACATTCGAGGGATATGGATTTAATGTCGGTCTATAGGCACCAAATTGGGTCTAATCGTGGATGCAAGTTCGTCCCTTTCGATAGCTCTGTTATTAAATATTGTCAATGTACGATTTTTTTTTCTGATTTTCTGATTCAAGCGTTGTCAGCTGTATTCTCTTTACCCAACAAACAATTTTACAAATCAAACTAAAGTAAAACTGCCTCGAAACACTTAAGTGATGTTCATATGTAAATTATCAGCCATTCAATAATGAAAACAATAAAATTCACTACACAATGATTTTGTTCCTTGGGTTTGTGTTTAGATGAGCCACTGGAATATATACGTCCACAAATTCATGCATTTCCACTTTAAATATATCAATAACAACGTTATTGATACAACAGGCCATAGTTGGGAACATACAAAAAAATATGTCCCCATCATTGGATCTACGATTTTCTTGTAAAATCATTGTTATTTTAGCTATGTGAACAGCTAGTTTGTAATGTGTAACAATTATCTGTGCGTCCAGACTAAATTACTTGCTTTATCGATTCAATTAAGCCATATTTAGATCACTTGAAGGTCATGCCGATCATATGTTCGGCTTAACCAGTGAAATCATGATGCCCCAAAAGTTCAAGAAATCGAAAATTACGCAGAAGTGAACAGCTATAAGTTGATTAATATTGTCTCAATTACCTCGTATTACATCGTTCATCCTAATAGCAGCATGATTTTGTTGATTATCGCCGAATCAATAACATATTTGGTACATAGGCCGAATGAAGGAGCTAGGCTAACATTACATCCCGTTACCCTATCTTATGAAATATAATGATGTTGAAAAAATAAAAATATGGAGCAACCTCGATTCAAACCTTGAACTTTGAGGTCATGGGTCCAGTGGCTCGCCCACTAGTATATATCAACACTTGTACACAGGAAAGCTGAAAGGCGTACAAGAACAACGTCGTGTGAAACAAAATCTATTCATAAGTCAGCCTTATGAAATTCCAAAGTATCGTTCAAAAGCTGAACCTTATGAAATTCTTAAGATTATTTGGCTCATTGTACTGGTCTTACAGTTAGTCTATGGCATTATTGCATTGGCACTATATTCTAAAAGCCAATCCATCTAATCTAAATGATGTAGATTTTGGGTTGCACAAGTGCAATAATATAATGCTTGTGGTTACTTGGGAAGGCAAGGGTGATGAAATGCTCGCTTACCATTTTCAACACCAATAAATTTATCCGCATTGTATAAAAGGGCAATTTGCCAATAAACTTTTTATAGTCTGGTCAACGATAAACGATTATACATTCGTGTGCTTTTTAGAAATAGCAAACGTAATTTGTGATCGACCCTCGGTCCCTTTCATTTCATGTATCGTAATTTTTGTAAAGATCTTGAATTGTCAAGATTGACAAAGAGGAATGTCAGTATGATGTCTGTTTCCATCGTATAAAGTACAAGGTATTATATTCGCTGCAATGTGTATGTAGTGGTACGAAAAAGCAAAAGCAAAAAATAATTATGAAATGTCGTCAGGAATGCATGAAATTTAAGCAGTTTCGATTCAAAAGTCAGTCAAACGCATGTGTTTTGCTTGAATTTTTGTATGTAGGTATTGACTAACTTGTACGTTACATAAGTATACACATTAACTGGAGGAATATGTTATTACGGAATACTTTTGAGTCAATTAGCGCTGATATTTGAGGTGTTCGAAAACGCGATGATGATTGTTTCCCAATATCGAGTCACTCTTATTGAGGCATTATTTCTGATTAATACAAGAAAAGCTTAACTTTTCATGATGTAGAAGGGGATGTTCGCTCATCGTCATGAGGCACCAAGAGTGGACAGTTATGTTTGCTAGAATGAAAGATATGAAGAGAAAGTGTTGAAAGTTCCGTCAGTGTACGGTAGATTGGAAATAGAACAAAATAATGAAAGTTGAGCGAAAGGGCATGGGTAAAGTAGTACTTGAACCAAGGACGTTACTGTTGCCTAACATCCCACTGCGGGGTAGGTTGAGGATGTTAGACAAAGGTAACGTCCTGGGTTCGAGTATTACCATAGACTAACTCTAAGACCAGTAGGTTCCATACAAATACGATATTATTCTTGGTTCAGTCAGTACTAGCACATCGGTCCCAAGCTCAATAATGCGCCCCTAATAATGAACTCTTAAATATTTTGTCAAAATATCACAGCAAATCAAGACAAAGGCGCAAATATCACAGCATGGTGCTGGCTTCAAGGTGTACTTCGGACCAAGGGGCTCTACAACAGTAAACCAATTTCAAATCGCTAGTTGCATATTGATTGTTGGTATTACTTTACCCATGCCCTTTCGCTCATTACTTCATTACTTCGGTTCTATATCCAATCTACCGTACACTGACGGAACTTTAAACACTTTCTCTTCATATTTTTCATTCTTGCAAACATTACTGTTCACTCTTGGTGCCTCATGGCGATGAGCGAACATCTACTTCTACATCATAATCGTTACTCCACGCATGGAGAATAGAAAAACATAACAATTAGAGTATGTTAATTTATCAAATAATAAATTTTAAATAAAGAATTCAACTTTTTAATTATGATTATCGTTAGAACATATTTTTCTATTTCACTTTAAGCCTGTCAAGAATCACTGTTTCAGGAAGATCCATAACGATTTAAACTTGAAAATTAGATAAAATTTATACAAGCAGAAGGAACTTTGCGATTTCTCATAACAAACATGGATGTTTGTTTGCCGTCCGGTTTCACTCACATTTGAGTAACTTTAACTCAAAAACGTGAAAACCGAACGTACACTCAATTGAGTTTATTTATTTTGGTATGCAAACGAGGGCCCATTGTTTTTCGACCATTACTCGTAAAAAAAGCTCAAAAAATAATGAACAAGAAAAGATTTTTCAAAATTTTCCATAATTCACAAAAATATTTGCCATTTTGACGTCCGCTTCATTATGGGTGAAATGTCAGTCTTCCTTGCGAAATAATCGAACGGAATATTATTTAGTGAAATTCGTGGAAATTGGAAAACTTCAATTGACGTTTTCCAGAAAAAACTGTGAACCCTGATTTTTTTAAATTCATGTACGAGTGTACAAAGTTTTGTAACAATATAAGACCCTTCGGACTCAACCTGTACGATCATAAAAAAAAAATCCTCTAATCCTTATTTATTTAGTTTTTAGTTGAACCGTTGAACTTACTCGTAAATATGAAAACAGAAATTTATGAAAATGAGTTTTTTTTATTTTGCTTCCGCAAAAGATGCTATAAAAATTATTGAAGACTTTTTGAAAAAAAAAACACAATAGACTGTTATTTTATTTAACAACCAAAATACATACAGAAATCAGTAGTCAATGGGCCGGCCTTCATCGGTTCCGTGATAAAAATAATGTGTGGGTGAAGAGAATATAAATACTATATTTGACTATTTGAATGCAGAAATAACTTTTGTTCATTGGATCAAATGGTCAATGGCATAGGTCCCATCCATTGATCCTCAGTAATGCCGAAGCATGCTCTGTAATATTATAGACTAACTCTAAGACCAGTAGGTCCCATACAAAAACGATTTTTTTCTTGGCTCAGTCAGTACTAGCTCATCGGTCCCAAGCTCGGTCCCAAGCTTAATAATGCTCCCCTAATAATGAACTCACACGAACACACTCTCAAATATTCTGTCAAAATAACACAGCAAATCAAAACAAAGGCGCAAATATGTACAGCAAGGTGCTGACTTCAAGGTGTATTTCGGACCAAGGGGTTCTACAACAGTGAACCAATTTCAAATCGCTAGTTGCATATTGATTGTTGGTAAATATGTTAGTATAATATTTATATGGGAAGGTCCATTAATTATGTCACGTAGTAGTGGTGAAGGGGGGAAGGGGGGGGGGGGGGGTGGTCCATACAAAAAACGTGACAATGGGGGGGGAGAGGGTATAACAAGTCATTTTTTGCGTGACGTAATTATTGGATGCTCCCTAATATGTTTTAATAGTAAAGAGTTTGTGGCTCAATTATTACATTTGTAAAATCAAGTGGCAACCCAAGTAACCACGAGGCTGTATTAGCATAGACTAACTCTAAGACCAGTACTGCCCCCATTTGCATAACAGTCCCATATGACTTTTCATCACTTTTGAGTTAACCCTATGAATAGTATTCATTTTCAATGTACTTCTCAAAATCATACTAAAAATTGCGGATTTTTATGTCCATGTGAGAAAAAAATGCCAAATCATGTGCGTCCTATATTGAAAGCACCCGCATAAAAATTCCATTAGCTATTTCTTAATAAACTGATGAAAATTTTCAGTTATTGTTGTTTTGTATTGTGATTTTAACGGGAGGTACTATTGTATGCGGGCAAATGAAACGATTGGTAATTCAAATGTATTTAAGAAAAAAGGTTTTCAAGAAAAGTGTCATACACTTATTCTTGCTTAATAGGCAAGCTTTCCCAGCATATCTTCTGCTCCTCGCGGATGAGAGGTAGAACCACACTTAGAAGTGTATCCTTGCGAGCAGCATCCAATCCAACAGGTTTCTTTTGGGTTTTCAGCGTGTCTTCCAATTTGAAACCTTCTGCAGTAAGCTGATGCTGCTGCTTTTTAGGGAACAGTGAACAGCTTTGAATATCACCTTCGTCAACAACAGAGTGACTGTAGTGGAACTCAAAACTTCCCTTTCGTACAATGATCCGCTTGATCTTATCGATGTACGGGCGTTTCTTGGATTTATTTAAAGTGTATTGGCTGACGTTCATCGTTTCCAGGATTAACATGGAGGTAGTTCAATACATCGACTTTTGACTTCGATCTTGAAACAGCATCAGAGAACTCCGGGAATTTGATCGGGGGGGACTGACCCATAGCTTTCTCGACGGTAGCAAGAAATAAATCTGCTGCCATGAAGGTATGGCCAGATTAAAAAAATTTAAGGACTATTTCCTTCACGTGAACTGACGGGGAATTAACGATCAATATTAAATGTCCGAGCCAGAATGTAATTCTGCGTTTATTGGATAGATGCCTCATTCCACAGGCACGCTATTACCGCATTGGGTTGGGCGTACTTCCCGACAGGTGCAAACGTTTCATTAAATGCCAAAAGCCTTTGCGAAAATACGATCTGTTTGAAGCCTCTAGACGAGGCAGCTGGATTACAGGTATAAATGACTTTATTAGAATTACGTATTATTGTTTCGTGAAAATTAAATTATACCTTCTGTAGATCAACAGAAAGCACTATTTCGCCCGGTTCGACTTTCCCACCATCCGCCTAATACGCAACGCAAATCAACGCAAAAATAATGCCCATGCGCTGCGGGTGCCTTCCGGGAACTTCTCGTACTTTTCATTCGGATCCTAATTAATCGATACGTATCCTTGAAAATCTTCCTCTAAGTCAACAGTGTCGACATCACTATCACCGCCATACAATTTAATCGTATCAAGAGACATGTTTTCAACAATTAACAGCTATTAAAAAACAAAAAATGCGTTTCCACTGTGATCACGAAGTCCAAGTGATCAAGCACTAGTACGTAAACAAAACAAACGAGGGCGAGTGATGGGACTGGTTTGCGAGTGTTTTTGCGTTTGTTGATGTGAGCACTCGCATGACGAGTCCCATATGGTTTTATAATAATTTTCACATGAAAAACAAGTTTTTTAATAATATTCTAAATATCAACGAAATATTTGTTTTGCAATGCAAATGTTTTTACCGACTACTTCAAGATTTATTGCTTGCGAGAGCGACAAAAGATCACTAGTTGTAAAAATGTTTGATCGCAATTTTCTCGAAATCGTGATTTTCCAATGGGTCCCAAGCTCAATAATGCGCCCCTCATAATTAACTCACACGAACACACTCTCAAAAATTCTTTCAAAATAACACAGCAAATCAAAACAAAAGCGCAAACATGTACAGCAAGGTGCTGGCTTCAAGGTGTAATTAGAACCAAGGGGTTCTACAACAGTGAACCAATTTCAAATCACTAGTGGCATACTGATTGTTGGTAATAGCGTGCATATATGAAGTTGGGTTAAAGCTGAAAATGGCCCCCAATAAGAAACTAATGCTATATATTTTATAATGTCTTGTGCATTAATAAAGTAGCATTATTGCATAAAGTAATGCATCACTATATTCTAAAAGTTAATCTAACGCTTCATTACAAGACAACTGTTGAATTGATGCAATCCCACATTAAAGATGTTGATTTTGGGTTAAACAAGTGCAATAATATAATGCTTTTGGTAAACATCAAATCATTTTCAAACAACCATTTAAATTAACTATGTCAAGAACATCTTCGAAGCTTGGGATAACTATGGCAAAAGTTATATCAATCATGCATCATTTCTGTCCGTGTCCGTAAATTTTAGGGCCCATTGCATTCTTTCTGAAATGATGTTGTCAAATTTTTCTCTCACTATAATGACTATATCGTCTGCAAAACCTACAACCTCGAAACCTTTTTCCTCTAAGCTTCTTAGAAGCTCGTCTACAACTAAGGACCACATAAGTGGTGAGAGGACTCCTCCTTGGGGACAACCTTTCGTTGCCCGTACTGCAATAGACGAACTTCAGTTAATTATGTTCATGTCAAAGATCCTTTTCTTCATGGCACGAGCCATAGATGAATAGGAAGCGTTGTCGAAAGCTCCTTCAATATCTAAGAAAGAACAAAGTGCTATTTCTTTTACCGATAGAGCTTTTTCTACCTTTGAAACCACACTATGCAGTGCCGTAACTGTTGACTTAGCAGACTGGTAAGCAAACGGGAACTCAGATAGTGGAGGTTTGTTCATGTAATTTGAATTGATATAATCATTCAACACTTTTTCTATAGTCTTTGATAGGACTGATGAGAGACTAATGGGTCTGAAAGATTTAGGATGCGCCTTGTCTCGCTTTCCTACTTTAGGTATGAAGATAACTTTTACTTGTGTCCATGAAGTTGGAATATGGTTGAGTCTTAAACTTGCCTTAAAAATCTCAATTAATGGCGAGATCAAAACTGCTTCGCCGTTTTGAAGTAATGCTGGAAATATCCCGTCCATTCCTGCAGATTTGTAAGGCTGAAAAGATTTCAACGCATTTTCTACCCTGGCTTTCTTAAAGATTTTGTCAGCCAAGTCGTTTGCAGCCATTTTCGCTCTAACAGACATTTCAAGCTAAACAATGCATTAGGTCCTAAGTAACATTGAGAGATTCTCTTCGTCGACTTTCTCTTTGATTAAAAGCTTGTCTATTGAACGATTTGCTGGTGTTGTCGACGTATTAGATCCTTAATCACACTTTATACTACCGTATTGTATGTTGAAAATACGTGAAGATGTTTTTATATAGCCGTAGGAACACAAAGAGAAAGTCGTCAAAGAGAGTCTCTCAATATTACTTAGGACCTAATGCATTGTTTTGCTTGATTTGAGATGTCCTTGTAGAACTTTTTTCACCTTCAAGTGATCCATCTCTGATTGGATCTACACACAAAACTGATCCAGGAAAATGTTTTTCCATAATCAGCTTTAACGTTTCACTAGGAATCCTAGAGGGTTTAAGCTGTTTAGTGAAATACTTGTAACTTTAAATTAGAAGAAAAATTAGTAATCTCCATTTAATTCCAACTACCTTTGCTTATCTTCGACAGATACGCGTATTTCGTCTACAATGTGCAGACTTCTTCAGTGTCTCGTACTCATAACTCGACTGCCTCGACTCCCAGTCGAGTTATTAGTACGAGACACTGAAGAAGTCTGCACATTGTAGACGAAATACGCGTATCTGTCGAAGATAAGCAAAGGTAGTTGGAATTAAATGGAGATTACTAATTTTTCTTCTAATTTATAGTTTCACTAGGAGTTTTTGTAAAAACTCCATCCTCATTTTTCAGATTCCTAAGTTCAATCGTATGATCCTTTGCAAGAGCCCTCTGAAGTCTTGCGACTTCTGGACTATTGCTTATGTTTTCACACGTTAGAAACCAGTATATTCGTTTAGATTTTCTTATTTCTTTATTGTACTCAGTAAGTGCGCTCCTATAGGGGGTCTAAGGTTCTTTTCGCTTTATTAAACAACCTACGAGATGTTTTACGCAGACGTTCTAACTTAGAGTTCCACCACGGAACATCCCTGTTAGAGGACGATTCCTTGATAGGACAACTAATATGGAAAGCATTTAAAATCGTATCATTTACCTTTTGGGAAAATGATTCCAAATTCTGAACTGAATCAATCTTTCCACCTTCTGTTAATAACTCCGAGTTAAATGTTGTGCATATTGGTTCCAGTTTGTTTTCCTCGGATTTCGAAATGTAGAAGTTGACCGATTTCCACCACTCCATTCGAACACAATGTGTCTATGATCCGACAATGACGTTTCCTTCCCACTTTGAAACTCTCCTTTCCAGAGACTTCCCACTTTGAAATACGTTCATAAATTGCACTATTGCACAATGTCAAATCCAAGACTTCTTGTCTGATAGCATTTGAAAAGGTAGGTTCGTTTCCCTTATTGCATATGTCTATATTGTTTGAAGAGAGATATTCCAATAAGCACTCCCCTCGACTGTTGATATCCGTACTACCCCACACGGTATGATGTGCGTTGGCATCACAGCCAATTATGAATGACTTATTATTTGCTCTGCAGACTTGACAAATTAATCGATCTCAGGAGGAGGCACCTCAGGAGCATCACCTGGAAAATAGGCTGAAGCCACTATGACCTCAGTTTTTCCTCTGGTGGTAGGCACCTCAACCATGACCGCAACAATGTCCCGTTTGAAGAATTCTGTAATGGGATAGCAATTCAGTGTTTTATCAACCAAAACAGCAGTTCTTGACGTACTCTGATTATTATCATAGAGCAACTTACAGTCCTGTGTTTGAATACCCAGTATTTTTCCTTTATTAGCCCATGGCTCTTGAATTAGTACCACGCCCAGCCCCTATTTTCTAAACCTCCGACAAATGACAGCAGATGCTCCTTTTGCATGATGGAGGTTCACCTGCAGGAACTTAGTTGGTTTCATTTCTAAGGGTGGCACGCTCATTCTTGCTTGTGCGGGGAGCGATAGACCCATCAATGTTTTTAATGGTCAGAGCAATAAGCTCGGCATGTACGTATGGAGTAAAATACCCAGTTACACCTTTTAGCCAGTTTGCTGTAATTTGATCCTTGCATTCAAGACACAAATCACCTTGCCTGTAGCTACATTTTGTAAACTTAGATTTTACGTCATGTCTTTGCTCCTCTACTTTTTGTAGAGGAGCTTCTTGCAGAGCATCGAGCTGCACTGTCAAAATTTTGAGTTTTGGATAATCGTTAATGATTATTCCACTCTTTACCATTTTTGCCGATTGACCTCGATTTAAATAAAAGCAAACTCATCCTAAATTCATTAATTTTTCTTTTTTTATGTTTTTAATTTTTTTTAAATTATGAAAATAGTTTTATATTTGCGGTTATTAGTTTCGATTTCACTTCGGTTTCAGTGAAACTAGCATCACTGGTGTAATATTACTTTCACGCAACAATATTTATGCACTAGCTTTTTAGCAAGTTTGAAAGCTTCCCATGTAAGTTCGAAAGCTCCCCATGCAAGCTCGCAAGCCAAACTTGCATCCAAGTTTGCAATGAGGTCTTATTCAAACCAAGTCGAATAAAAGTTTATTCAAGCTTTTAATGCCTTCTCTTACTTGCCGCGTTTTATTTTCTTTTCTTTTTCACTTTTCTATATGGCACACAGTTAATAAAGGAAAAATACCTTTTTACACTGGATTTCACCTGATACACTTAACTTTTGTCACCGGTATTGTTTCAACTATAACTTTTTCACTCACTTTCGATTTACTGATTCGTTATGCACTTGAAAAATCAGAAATATACATGAGCCCGAAGACAAAGGTAGTGTAAACAAATCCAGTGATGCCAATTCTATATATTTATAAAATTGAGTAAAATTTACTTAACATCGAGTATGCTCGAATGAGCGTGCATGTGAGAATACTATGACATCTGGCAATATACTTTACCTTGTTTTCAAGGTACTTTGGTCTTTGTTTGCATAACGAGGGAACGGCATGAGGATAACAAGATCAGTCAGCCCGTTTACTGGGGAGTGCTCAGTCGAAAGGGACCGTTTTTAATTTTTAAAAAGGACACTGAAATGAAACAATATTTGTACCAACTGTTCCATCTTAGCATTCTTCTTTGCTTTAACCATCTACTTAAAGAACGTAAATCTGCATTCAAATGTGAAACGGCCTCCTCAAGGCTTTTAGCTGCAATGAACAACACGGTATCATCAGCAAAAAGATTAATATAACAAAATCGCAAGACTCGTCGCATGTCATTAATATATAGAATGAATAAAATGGGCCCTAATACACTCCTTTGTGGTACGCCAAGGCTGTTCTCCACAGGGTTCGAAACAGAATCATTAAAAGCCGTCCGTTGAGTTCTGTCAGACAAATAGCTTTCGAACCATCTGTATGCATAACCTGAAGGGCCGAGAAATCGTTTCAAAAGCGCGTTTCAGATCCAAAAAAACAGCAACAATCGTATCTTTACGCTCTGCACTAAATTTAACGCTGTTTTACAAGAATGGCCTTCGCGATATCCCGATCCTGTGCTGTAACGGTTGGTAATGATTCATATGGCAACACAAGTAGTTTGGGAAACACGGATTCATATATGTTTTCAGTGGCGGGTTGGAGATAACGAAAGAGATGCAACGTCAGGCGGGAGGTAGATCGAACGAGCATGAAAATCGGCGGGGAGTCGTATTTAGAGTGCGAGCTCGAACGGAAGGTAAACGTGACAAGGGAAAAACACGGAATTTACAATGGCGACGAGGGTGAAAATAGGTGAGTAATTTTAAAAATAAAGGTGGTTTTATTTAGTCATATGCAGTTTTTAGTGATTAAGGAATGCAATCGTTCAAATAAAAGTGTGGTATTACCCGGAAAACTGCGTATGATTTGAAACGTGTAAAACAAAATAGCTTAGAGAAAATAAAATGCAAATGGCGTCCAGAGCTTGGAATGAGAAAAAAAACTCATAAAACAAGTATCTGATGATAAAAGGTGGCGTCGACGATCGTAAGAAGAAAACAAAATTCAAGGTCAACCAGAAGTGTTCAAGCGCGATTCAGTTCTATATGTATTTTTTGTTGTTGTTGTTTTTTATGTTTCAGCGAACTGAAAGGGAAACCCTGTGTAATGAGAGAAACTATTGTTGGGAGCGGATCATACGATATGAGTTTAATGGAGTATAGGTGCGCTGTGCTGTGGGAAAAGCAAAAATCAAAATTGTTGTGATTTAGAGTTCTGTTTGGTATGAAATGCTTGGTACAGAATTATGCTTCGTGCAGAGTTATGCTTAAAGTAGAGATTTGCTTCGTGCAGAGTTAACGTTGGTATAGAATTATGCTGTGTGCAGAATTATGCTTCGTGCAATGTTATGCTTCGTGAAAAGTCACGTTTCGTGCAGACTTAACGTTATGGAATTATGCTTCGTGCAAAGTTATGTAAAGTCAAGAGTTATGCTTCGTGCAGAGATATGTTTCATGTATTTTTTTTGCCCCATGCAGAGTTAACTTTGGTGTACACTTATTGGCACTTATGCGTTCTCGTTTATGATTAAGCTTTGTGAGTTTATTTTTATTGTTTAGCACATAGTTGGCTTCGAGCAGTATTGCGTACATAAAGAGATGCCTCGTACAAGATTAAATATTACACCACTTGGATCGTGTGATGCTATGCTGGATGAAAGGTTATATATCATGCCAGGTTTTTTTTATGAAACGCTAAGTTTGAACGAAGTTATGCTACATACAAAATTCGGTTGCAACATGTGTTTAGGATTAACTCAAATCACCATATCTGGCAACCTGAACATGTTCCACAATTTCTACACAGTAGCACTCTCCCTCACTCTTATCAGTTGGATGATCTATTGTTTATCATAGAACCGATCTACCGTGATCGGTATCATTCGCGGTGTGATATTCACCACACTCACCCTTGTGTATCGTTTCATATACACTGGGCAGTTAGTTAGATTTCGACAGTGCTCTTGTTCGGCAATAAAATTATCGTTTGCTATATACGGAAATAAAGTGTTTTTTCGAAGTTCCACTATAAATCGCGTGTGAGTTTTTGAACTGCCCGAAAACCATTCACAGTACAGGATTTCTCCAACGGTACCTGTAAGAACAACATGGTTGATACAGATTTATGTTTCAAGTGAAGTCATATTGGGGGCCAGAGTATGCTTCACTATGAGTTGTATATGCTTATATATACATTTATGATTCAAGCAAGGTTGTGTTTTTAAGATTAATGGATACAGTTTTTTTTTGGTTTTTTTTTTAATTTAATGCTGGCTCGCACATGATTACGTTGGAAGATTTAATTGCATGATGCAGTGAAAGATATATTTAAAAAAATGTTATGTTGCTAATGAACTGCAGTAGTGTACGGTTGAATAAAGTGATTTGTAGTTATGTGGATAGAATTACTTGATGGGATTGAAAAACCCAAAAAAGTGCTATGAGGCTAGAGGTGATACCGATCACATTAATTGTGGGGCGTTTGGTAACTTTCATCGGCTGTGAAAGTGGCAGAAGAAGTGTTTGGTTTGTAGGTACTAGTGATTGGTTGGTGGAAAAGAAGAAAAATGTGAAGAATGGCGAAGAATTATGAATGCTACGTGGGGTAGAAAATTAGTGAAAGTAGTAGTTTCTGATCAGCAGGCGGTGTAGAAGAAAGTACATTCAGTGGTAAAAAAAGAAAAAGCAACATCCGATCGGGTGTGTGTGTGTGTGAAGGAATGCACAGAAGAGTACAACATAACCGAGTGTTTGAAAAGATTGAGAAGAGAATTAAAAAGAAAAATTGAAGAGAGAGTTTTAGCGGTCAGCTATCAAGGCTGAGAGTGAGTGCCAAGTGAACAAGGAGAAATAAAAAAAACAGTGCACGGTTCCAAGTCGCAAAACGAGTTTCACGTAGTCGCTAGCAGCTATGCATACTTTTGAATTGAAGGAAAAAATACAGGATCACTGGTTGTGTGTATGCGGTTGGGTTAGGAACTCTCGAAGCCAGCACGAGTCGGACATTGGCAAAACACAAAATTCTCATTAAAAAGAACATTTGTCTTGTGTTTTTAATTCTGTTTTATCAATAGATTATATAAACAATATTTATTATGGTGTCTTATACGTCCACTGAAAATTTTATTCATGTTTTCATCCTCTTATGGCTTAGACGTATCTAGAGTCTAGAATACGAGAAGTTGCTAATTTTACATTGTACCATTATCATTTTTTAAATTTTATAATTACTTTCGTTCTGTATTTAAATAACATTGATTGTTAATATTAACAGGAATGGGTTAATATTACCAATTAATGTTAATTAAATATAGAGTAAATGCATAGTATTAATTATTATTCTTACTTTCAAAGGTCACGTTAATCTTTTATCCATCTTACTCGTTTTTAGAAATATGTAGAGCCTTGGATAAATGGAGCTTCAACCGAATATCAGCAGCCTATCGTTCTTTTTGCGATATGAGTATTTTATTTTGAATTTATTCTGAATTTTTTGTATTTTCTGCTTAACATTTACAACTATTTTTTTACGGGCTGCAAAATGGTTAGTCACATAGAAGCGTGAGTCCTCGCAACATAGCTCTGGTTTCACAAGTTCCTACCTCATGCTTCCACGGGTCTATAGATGACAAATACCGCCAGATAAGGGTTGCGTACTAAGTTGGAAGTGCATCCTGGGCACTGTTGTCCTTTCGACTTCAGCTAGATTGAGGAAGTGCGTGTCGAGCGTCTGTCCACCAAGGAGGTGCGGCTCAAACAGCGGCTGAGTAAGAAACGCTGTATCGCATCAACTATACATTTTTGTGGATTTGTTAAGTTTCCCTTATTGGGCAGTAGTCATAATCAGATGAAATTTATTTCGGCTTACTGTTGGCTTAAATTTTCTTTGCCATTCTGCAGCCTGCCCGGTGATAAACTTTCCTTCATTACATCACTTTAGAAATTTTCGACATTTCAGAGTTTATATCATCTTACTTCGCAGCAGAAGAGGCAAATAGCTGCACTTTATTTTAATATGTATATTATTTAGTATCTCATTACAACATCGTATTATTTTCATCATATCATCACTGCATATTTTTATAATTATAATAAAATTATTTATTAAAAAAATAAATAATAGTAATTGATGAAATTTAATACTGCAAGGTTACAGGAAATTGATTCCAGATAGTACAGATAATTTATTGCATTGTATCTTGAGGCGTTTATCTTTTAATGTAGATCATTGAATATAAATAAAATTATTGAATGCTCTTCAAATCTGCTGTTTATGTTTATCCATGTGTCATGAATACATACATATTTTTTAATTTTTAATGTATAATCAAATGTTTAATGTTTTATGTATTTGCAAAATGATCTTCACATTCCAGAGTAACATTCATCTGCCACTGATTGAGCTGTAAAGATGCAACAAGCATATCATATGCCTCTTAATACTGTTTTAATTATTTCATCATATTTTTTAAAATTACAGGATGACGAATTGCAACTATGGCATATTAATTAAATATTCTAGTATATTTCATTGCTCTATTACATACAACATGAATTGAATATAATGATTATATATATATATATATATATATATATATATATATATATATATATATATATATATATATATATATATATATATATATATATATATATATACTAGCTGGCCCGGCAGACGTTGTCCTGCCCATAATTGAATAACTTAATGGAAAATTGGAGAAGGAGTTATAAATGAAAAAGTTTATTTGCAATAAGTATTAATTCCATTTATTTAGAGTTAATTTCTTACTGTTGTGTGATGATTTAATCAAAATGTGTTGCTGTAAGGTAAGGTTTATTGTCCAAGAACACTTATAGAACATTAAAGATATTACCATAGGTGTTGGCATGAACTGTTCTCTTATTATGTTCGTTGCCCCAAACGAAGTCATTTGAAAACAACCATTATAACTCTGGATGTTCTGCAGAATATGTTTAGAATCACTTTCTGATCCAGAAACCAATGAGCGCAAACGCTCTGGTGGTGGATTTAGTGGCGTTACTTTAACTTTGCCACTTGCACAACACAATTCATTTGGTGTTTCATTTGGGAGCTACAATGCATAACAATGAGAACAAACTTCACTCATTGATTCAATGGCGATTGATATATCCGCACTGAAATTAATCAAAGGATCATATTGAAATGCACGTTGAAGATTTTGCAGAATGTAGGTTTGCTGTCGTAGTCGTTTAGTGATGTTATTTTGGGTACGATTGTCACCAGATCTTTCTGATGCTTCCCGATTACGCTTCTTTCTATCGCTTGTATTTCGACCTGCTCTCTCTTCTTGATCCAACATCGGTCGAGCCCGTGCCATTCGTTGTCGATCCAAGTCATTTTGAGTTGCATGCAGAACGTCTCATTCAAGATTTTGCTGCGCTAACAGTCGTGCGGCTGCAGCGACCAATATTACTTCGTCTAGTAGGAGGCATTGCACAATAATACTAATTGAAATTGAAATTGCAACATAATTAGTTTCTTCTAAATTTCTAGTAATATGTTCGTTTTCACTTTCCTGATGCAATATTAATATAAACAGTGAACGATACTAATATTAACAAAAATGTTATTATACACCTGTCAGATCAACATAGAATACAAAAACTAATACTCTCATTCTCCATCGAACTTCACTCCTATTTACATCTCGCTGCGAGATATCACCAATACAAACGTTTCAATTTATACGTGAACCTACACGTTTACACTGCCCAAATAACAATTTCAGTTCTATTCCAGCCGTATAGCGCTCCTCCCGGCTTTGTTGATGAAACTACATTCA
This sequence comes from Aedes japonicus, assembly GCA_034211315.2. NCBI lineage: Eukaryota > Metazoa > Arthropoda > Insecta > Diptera > Culicidae > Aedes > Aedes japonicus. The sequence continues at coordinate 11,454 of JASCZW010006111.1, read as the reverse complement.
AAACTATTTTGTCCACCAATACCTCCTCTATGCATCTTTAAAGCCGAAATGTGTACAAAGTGGCCCACTCTTTAGACGGTTGTGAGAACAAATTAATAAAACCTTTCCAAGACCATAAAGATTTTGAAAATGTTCTAGTGAAAGATGTTATTATGAAAGATAATGCCGAATGGCCACAGCTGTCAAAATTCACGGCGATATCGTGGTTGGTTTTTGTTGTTCTGCTTTGTTCGATTCTCTGCTCTTCTGATTCATTCGACAGTAAATAATGGCTAAGAAAAAGCTCAAGTGTTGCGGAAAATTATGTTTGAAAGCAAAATATATAAAACAAATTGAGTTTTTTGTTAAGCATATCATGCTCCAAATCATATGCGCATTTAATTGTATGGTGAATATTGGCATGATGAGAGCTGAAAATTGCGCCTCGGAAATTATGCGAGTTTACAACATCAAAAACAAAATTTAAAGAAATATATTCGATAAATTAATCAAGAAACTTCTGAAAATTGATGGAATTCAATAAGGTTATCTGAACGAATACCGAAATTTGCCTTAGATCTACAGTTCAATTGTATGACATTTAAAATTTAGTGTTTTTTTTCACATTTCAATTATTTCATTCATTCCAATATGGCGATTGCAAGAAATCACAGTTTTAGCAATGGTTACTATAATACTATCTGATCGCTTGGAAGCTTTTCAAATTGCCAATTAGACGTTTAATGCATTTACTGGAAGCAAAATGGTTTTAAAATGCTTTTTCAACTGACCATAATAAGAAAATATGAATGAGTCCTAAAACGGTATTTCAAAACAGCATTTTATGATTTTACAAAGTCAAAATAAAAACTTTGATAGGGATAAAATTTTAGAAGTTAAGGTTTTAAGATTGTTGTTAAAAAGCTGTGTAGGTTCTTATAAACCTGACTAAAATTTGAAACCTATTGGCATCTCTTGCTGCCATAATAAAACCGAATTGATTTCTGGTGGCTTTCATAAAACTTTAATAAAACTTAGTAAAGCTGGATGGTTTTGGCAATGTTACTTGGGTGAGGTTGCTTTTTACGCAGGAATGAGGGCGCTGAAAAAAAATCCTTAAAAACAACTGAGTAGCTCCTAGAATTCACGTACAAACCCGTAATTTACGAAAACCTCGTAAAAAGCAACAAAAGTGATTATTTAAACGCGTTAATGACAAAATCTAAGTGAACAGTATCTCCTCGCGTGAATTCTGAACACCACTTAAACAAAAACTCGCATAATAAACGACTCCAGTGTATTATCGTTTTTCGCATAATTTTTCAAAATGTCCTAAATAACAATGAGAGATTCGCTCCTCTCTCGTCCTTTTTTTTGTTAATTAAGACGCCATTATAAAATTTTCCAACGGTTGTTGTTTTCTATTATGATATTTCCATACAAAGTGAAAATTTAATTTAAATGATTTTTTTTACTTTCCCGAAAAAATTTCGTACATTTTTTATTTTAAAAACCTGTTGGAATTCAAGACGAATCAAATGAAAAAGAAATCAAGTAATTCCATTGAGTCGTTCGTGAGTTATGCTGTCACGAACGGACAGCATTTCATTTTTATATATATAGAAGATATACAGTAGGGTGCCAAAAAAATCGACTTTTCGAATTTCAAAAACGGGTAGTGCTCAAAAGTTTCGTCTCCTCAAAAAAAGTCCCCATGCAAAATTTGAGCTCAATCGGACTTCGTTAAGTGTTGGACCAGAGCGGTCAAAGTTTGACATTTTTGAAACACGAAAAATTTCCCAAGGGGGGGGGTACGTGAAAATTCCGAAATCGATTTTTTGTTTTTGATGCCAAATGTCTTAGAAATGCATGAAACGTCGAGATCTGGTGTTATCTCGAAAAAAAATTTTTTGAAAAAAATTGACTTTTTGGGACCCTTGAAATTTTTTGAGGTGGAGGAGTGAAATGAATTTGATATGGAGGATTTGAATTCAATTGCTGAGATATCCATGGCAATAGTACTGAAACATGTCTTATATCATCGTTGGCAACTGCTAGCATATTATATGTGATATTTCATTAGGGTGTTTTTAGAAATATGTAGAGCCTTGGATAAATGGAGCTTCAACCGAATATCAGCAGCCTATCGTTCTTTTTGCGATATGAGTATTTTATTTTGAATTTATTCTGAATTTTTTGTATTTTCTGCTTAACATTTACAACTATTTTTTTACGGGCTGCAAAATGGTTAGTCACATAGAAGCGTGAGTCCTCGCAACATAGCTCTGGTTTCACAAGTTCCTACCTCATGCTTCCACGGGTCTATAGATGACAAATACCGCCAGATAAGGGTTGCGTACTAAGTTGGAAGTGCATCCTGGGCACTGTTGTCCTTTCGACTTCAGCTAGATTGAGGAAGTGCGTGTCGAGCGTCTGTCCACCAAGGAGGTGCGGCTCAAACAGCGGCTGAGTAAGAAACGCTGTATCGCATCAACTATACATTTTTGTGGATTTGTTAAGTTTCCCTTATTGGGCAGTAGTCATAATCAGATGAAATTTATTTCGGCTTACTGTTGGCTTAAATTTTCTTTGCCATTCTGCAGCCTGCCCGGTGATAAACTTTCCTTCATTACATCACTTTAGAAATTTTCGACATTTCAGAGTTTATATCATCTTACTTCGCAGCAGAAGAGGCAAATAGCTGCACTTTATTTTAATATGTATATTATTTAGTATCTCATTACAACATCGTATTATTTTCATCATATCATCACTGCATATTTTTATAATTATAATAAAATTATTTATTAAAAAAATAAATAATAGTAATTGATGAAATTTAATACTGCAAGGTTACAGGAAATTGATTCCAGATAGTACAGATAATTTATTGCATTGTATCTTGAGGCGTTTATCTTTTAATGTAGATCATTGAATATAAATAAAATTATTGAATGCTCTTCAAATCTGCTGTTTATGTTTATCCATGTGTCATGAATACATACATATTTTTTAATTTTTAATGTATAATCAAATGTTTAATGTTTTATGTATTTGCAAAATGATCTTCACATTCCAGAGTAACATTCATCTGCCACTGATTGAGCTGTAAAGATGCAACAAGCATATCATATGCCTCTTAATACTGTTTTAATTATTTCATCATATTTTTTAAAATTACAGGATGACGAATTGCAACTATGGCATATTAATTAAATATTCTAGTATATTTCATTGCTCTATTACATACAACATGAATTGAATATAATGATTATATATATATATATATATATATATATATATATATATATATATATATATATATATATATATATATATATATATATATATATATATATATACTAGCTGGCTCGGCAGACGTTGTCCTGCCCATAATTGAATAACTTAATGGAAAATTGGAGAAGGAGTTATAAATGAAAAAGTTTATTTGCAATAAGTATTAATTCCATTTATTTAGAGTTAATTTCTTACTGTTGTGTGATGATTTAATCAAAATGTGTTGCTGTAAGGTAAGGTTTATTGTCCAAGAACACTTATAGAACATTAAAGATATTACCATAGGTGTTGGCATGAACTGTTCTCTTATTATGTTCGTTGCCCCAAACGAAGTCATTTGAAAACAACCATTATAACTCTGGATGTTCTGCAGAATATGTTTAGAATCACTTTCTGATCCAGAAACCAATGAGCGCAAACGCTCTGGTGGTGGATTTAGTGGCGTTACTTTAACTTTGCCACTTGCACAACACAATTCATTTGGTGTTTCATTTGGGAGCTACAATGCATAACAATGAGAACAAACTTCACTCATTGATTCAATGGCGATTGATATATCCGCACTGAAATTAATCAAAGGATCATATTGAAATGCACGTTGAAGATTTTGCAGAATGTAGGTTTGCTGTCGTAGTCGTTTAGTGATGTTATTTTGGGTACGATTGTCACCAGATCTTTCTGATGCTTCCCGATTACGCTTCTTTCTATCGCTTGTATTTCGACCTGCTCTCTCTTCTTGATCCAACATCGGTCGAGCCCGTGCCATTCGTTGTCGATCCAAGTCATTTTGAGTTGCATGCAGAACGTCTCATTCAAGATTTTGCTGCGCTAACAGTCGTGCGGCTGCAGCGACCAATATTACTTCGTCTAGTAGGAGGCATTGCACAATAATACTAATTGAAATTGAAATTGCAACATAATTAGTTTCTTCTAAATTTCTAGTAATATGTTCGTTTTCACTTTCCTGATGCAATATTAATATAAACAGTGAACGATACTAATATTAACAAAAATGTTATTATACACCTGTCAGATCAACATAGAATACAAAAACTAATACTCTCATTCTCCATCGAACTTCACTCCTATTTACATCTCGCTGCGAGATATCACCAATACAAACGTTTCAATTTATACGTGAACCTACACGTTTACACTGCCCAAATAACAATTTCAGTTCTATTCCAGCCGTATAGCGCTCCTCCCGGCTTTGTTGATGAAACTACATTCAAAACTATTTTGTCCACCAATACCTCCTCTATGCATCTTTAAAGCCGAAATGTGTACAAAGTGGCCCACTCTTTAGACGGTTGTGAGAACAAATTAATAAAACCTTTCCAAGACCATAAAGATTTTGAAAATGTTCTAGTGAAAGATGTTATTATGAAAGATAATGCCGAATGGCCACAGCTGTCAAAATTCACGGCGATATCGTGGTTGGTTTTTGTTGTTCTGCTTTGTTCGATTCTCTGCTCTTCTGATTCATTCGACAGTAAATAATGGCTAAGAAAAAAGCTCAAGTGTTGCGGAAAATTATGTTTGAAAGCAAAATATATAAAACAAATTGAGTTTTTTTGTTAAGCATATCATGCTCCAAATCATATGCGCATTTAATTGTATGGTGAATATTGGCATGATGAGAGCTGAAAATTGCGCCTCGGAAATTATGCGAGTTTACAACATCAAAAACAAAATTTAAAGAAATATATTCGATAAATTAATCAAGAAACTTCTGAAAATTGATGGAATTCAATAAGGTTATCTGAACGAATACCGAAATTTGCCTTAGATCTACAGTTCAATTGTATGACATTTAAAATTTAGTGTTTTTTTTCACATTTCAATTATTTCATTCATTCCAATATGGCGATTGCAAGAAATCACAGTTTTAGCAATGGTTACTATAATGCATTTACTGGAAGCAAAATGGTTTTAAAATGCTTTTTCAACTGACCATAATAAGAAAATATGAATGAGTCCTAAAACGGTATTTCAAAACAGCATTTTATGATTTTACAAAGTCAAAATAAAAACTTTGATAGGGATAAAATTTTAGAAGTTAAGGTTTTAAGATTGTTGTTAAAAAGCTGTGTAGGTTCTTATAAACCTGACTAAAATTTGAAACCTATTGGCATCTCTTGCTGCCATAATAAAACCGAATTGATTTCTGGTGGCTTTCATAAAACTTTAATAAAACTTAGTAAAGCTGGATGGTTTTGGCAATGTTACTTGGGTGAGGTTGCTTTTTACGCAGGAATGAGGGCGCTGAAAAAAAATCCTTAAAAACAACTGAGTAGCTCCTAGAATTCACGTACAAACCCGTAATTTACGAAAACCTCGTAAAAAGCAACAAAAGTGATTATTTAAACGCGTTAATGACAAAATCTAAGTGAACAGTATCTCCTCGCGTGAATTCTGAACACCACTTAAACAAAAACTCGCATAATAAACGACTCCAGTGTATTATCGTTTTTCGCATAATTTTTCAAAATGTCCTAAATAACAATGAGAGATTCGCTCCTCTCTCGTCCTTTTTTTTGTTAATTAAGACGCCATTATAAAATTTTCCAACGGTTGTTGTTTTCTATTATGATATTTCCATACAAAGTGAAAATTTAATTTAAATGATTTTTTTTACTTTCCCGAAAAAATTTCGTACATTTTTTATTTTAAAAACCTGTTGGAATTCAAGACGAATCAAATGAAAAAGAAATCAAGTAATTCCATTGAGTCGTTCGTGAGTTATGCTGTCACGAACGGACAGCATTTCATTTTTATATATATAGAAGATATACAGTAGGGTGCCAAAAAAATCGACTTTTCGAATTTCAAAAACGGGTAGTGCTCAAAAGTTTCGTCTCCTCAAAAAAAGTCCCCATGCAAAATTTGAGCTCAATCGGACTTCGTTAAGTGTTGGACCAGAGCGGTCAAAGTTTGACATTTTTGAAACACGAAAAATTTCCCAAGGGGGGGGGGTACGTGAAAATTCCGAAATCGATTTTTTGTTTTTGATGCCAAATGTCTTAGAAATGCATGAAACGTCGAGATCTGGTGTTATCTCGAAAAAAAATTTTTTGAAAAAAATTGACTTTTTGGGACCCTTGAAATTTTTTGAGGTGGAGGAGTGAAATGAATTTGATATGGAGGATTTGAATTCAATTGCTGAGATATCCATGGCAATAGTACTGAAACATGTCTTATATCATCGTTGGCAACTGCTAGCATATTATATGTGATATTTCATTAGGGTGGTCCATTTTATAGAAAAATAAAAAAAAATAAGATAATAGTATCAAAACATCTCTTATATAATCGTAAGCCATTATCAATATTAAATATATGATATTTCATTAGGATGGTTCATTTATTTTCCATTAGGGTGGTCCTTTGAGTTGGAAATTAAAAGCAACAAAATATTTCCAGCAAATTTACCAGTCAATATTTTTTGTATAGTTTGAAACCATGATTCTTTTTTGGCATACTACACTTCGTTAAGATATTTTTATTATGTTGTTTTTAATAGTTAACAAAAATGTGCCGTTACCAAAATATGGACAAAAATAAGGAAAAAAACGATTTTTGATGTACCCAAATTATTACAATAGCTTGATAGGTGACTACGAAGTGCAACAAAAGTTTTTTGTTTATCTTTTCTAAAGAGGTTCTTGGCCTTGGACTGCTTCATTTCCGAGAAACACAAGTAGGTACGTTATAGGGGATCAAAGCAAAAGTACGTTACCTGCCGCTTGCTGTGGTATACGCGCTTCGGTAGTGACAACGTCTGCTTCGAATGCTTTTTGTTCTGAAGTGTTATCTACCCAAACAAAATATAAGCTACCCGTAGGCAACGAATACGTCCCAAGCGAGCAGTTTTGAAAGACTGAGTAGGTAATGAAATGGCCACACATTTGGTATATAAGGAATTGTTATTTTTAGTTTTACTCATTCAGTATTTTTATATTTGAACGAGGAACCGCGGTCTAGTCAACAGTTTTTTGTTTTTCAAAATGGAGGATATTCGGCTAGTTGGAAAATACCTACCTTTGTTCCCCGAATCTTCGAATTTGCCTACATACAACGAAGTTTTCCGGAAATTCATGTTTCATTTGCGAGCAGAGAAGCAAAAGACTAAACCAAGTGCACAATTAACAATACAAGCTTTGAAAGTATCATGGAATAAAAAGCATTTGAACCATTTGCTCGACGACAGGACAGTGCAACATAAAATCTTGCGGTACTACGAAACTTGGAAAATCTTGCAGAAGCGCAAGCTAAGAATGTCGGCGAGAGAAATTGAGAAGAGAAAGGATTTCTCTGATTCATTGCAGAACCTTTTCGATATCGGGAAGAGGTATAAACCGAAGAATAAAGTAGAAAGAAAAGCATATCGGTATTTGCAAGAACAACGAGAACTAACTCTTCCAACAACAAGTGAGTCTTTTCCAACGGCAACTATCTCGTGTAGTGATTTTGAGGAGGAAGAAACAGCAGAGGCGACAACAGAGACTAATCCACGAACAAGTGAGCAGGAAGAAGCAAGTCTACAGGAAAGAAAAAATTTAACTGCTAGTGATTTCGAGTCCTCATCTCAAACCCAGAGTGAGTCCGTTCCTTCTATCAGTACTATCGGCGAAGATTTTCAGATACCGGGTAAGTGTAAATTGAATTAATTTCAAATATGTTTTAAAATGTTTTTCGTGGTTAACAAACGATTGATTCTTAAATTTTCTTCTAGGTCCTTCCAAATCGTCTTCAACTTCTAAATCACCATTAAAAATGTCATTACTGTCGATGTGGCTGCTGCTTTGGACCGCTGCAAAGTGAGTGATCGAAATGCGGTATTTCTAATATCATCTATAGCGAAATCATTGGGGCACGACGTTTCAACATTAGTGTTAAACAAAGAGTCCATTAGGAATTCAAGAAAAGAAATTCGTGTGCAAAAGCAGAACGAGCTGAGAGCAACATTTAAGCCACAGGTTAACTTAACAGTTCATTGGGATTCAAAACTGCTTCCTAGTATATTGTCGTCTAAAGCCACCCCAAAACTGAACGATTGGCTATAGTTGTATCTGGTGAAGGCATCCGTAAGCTGTTAGCTGTTCCTCCCATCCAAAATTCAACAGGAATAGAACAAGCAGAAGCGGTGTACAATGCAGTTGTCGATTGGGATCTTGAAGACAGGTAATTTCTATTAGTTTCAATATTATTATTGATAATTTTTAAATTATACCGTTATTCCGTGTTTTAGGGTTATGTTTACATCATTTGATACCACTGCGTCAAACACTGGTCGAAAGAAAGGAGCGTGTCAACATCTTGACAAAATGTTTAAAAGACAGCCGATTGGACTTCCCTGTAGACATCACATACACGAGCTGTTAGTTGGCAAGGCATTCAAGGCACTACAATTTGAAACTGCACAATCTCCAAATGTTGAGATTTTTAAGCGGTTTCAGACGGAATGGCACCGTTTAGAAAAGAGCTCATACCATTCTGGTGTTAATGATGTATTCGTTAAATCATCAATAACAGCCAACGAGAGGGTGGATCTCTTGATTTTTTTTGAGCGACAATTAAAAGAACAACATCACCGCGAAGATTATCGTGAAGTTATTCAGCTTACGCTTATATTTTTGGGTGGAAAAATTAAAGAACATTTTAAAATTAGAGCTCCTGGTGCTTTCCATAATGCAAGATGGATGGCAAAAATTATTTATTCACTAAAAATGTTCCTTTACCGACACACTTTTGCGTTACCTAAGGCAACTCAACAATAGTTAGCACGATTTAATGTATTCATTGTAAAAGTATATTTGAAAAACTGGTTTCTGTCTACGTGTGCTGCAATGTCTGCAAACAATGACCTTAATTTGATAAAATCGCTTAAAATCTACGAAGCTGTTGACGAAGAAGTTGCCAAAGCAGTATATAAAGGGTTCTTGAAACATCTGCAGTATTTGGATAGCAATCTCATCGGATTGTGTATATTTGATGAAACGTTGGATATCGCAGATAAAAAAAAATATATTGAAGCCTTACATACATCAGGTAATTATTTTGTTCAATTCGATGTACGCAGAACATTATATTTCTAACAATATTTTTATTTTCAGCTAACAAAACAAATGTGTGTGCTAAATCCATAGTCGAATCAAACGACGTTTCAACACTACAGCTGCACTCATTTGTTCAAGGCAGTCAGCATACTAAAAACTTGTTATGTGCTCTAGAGATTCCGGAATCATTGTTGGAAACTGATATTACGCAGTGGAATAGCAAACAAGAATATGAAAATGCCATTAAACGAATTAAAAGCTTGAAGTAGTAAATGACAATGCAGAACGAGGTATTGCATTAATCAAAACATATAATTCGAAATTGTCAACGGATGAAGATCAGAAACAGTTTATTTTGCACTTAGTTGAAGAACATCGAACAATGTATAAAAGTTCAAAAAAATCAGATGTAATTTAAGAAAATATATGCGATGCAATGTACCAAAAACCTAGCATGAATTTTGGAAATATCACAATACCGTTCCCTCCCTTTCGTTACGTGTCTTTTGTCACAACCATTGAAAAGGTTAGTTATATCTGCAAATACCGTATTAATGAGATAGTTCCCCATCTTAGGGGTCCAACAAACAATTTTAGCTGACTAAACTCTTCTTTCTCATATAAACAGCTGAATAAACGTTTACTCGGTCAAAATTGTTAATTAGGTTGCAGTCGAAGACTTCCCACTCTACAATATTCGGTAAATGTAGGATAGATAACTCTGAAATTTTTAATCTTAGCTTGCAACGACGGTGCAAAACAGAAATAAGAAACTCACTGATGCACAATGCTTAATCTCTAAGATTAGTATTAGACGAGGGCACCGATCTGTTTCACCTTAAAGAAGCGTCGCATTCCGAATGTAAGTCTCGCAAAAGTTTCCAAAAGGACCACAAAGAGAGCGTCTCTAGTAAATAATTCTCTTTGGTAGTCCGTACGCTAATCTTACAGTCTGTGGATAGAAATCGGTTGAAATTATTATATTGATGCACTAATTAATGAAAAAGAACGAAAGAAGCGAATTCCTCATTGTAAGATAGGTAATATTGAAAAGTTTTGTGAGAAATCATTAAGCTTTCTGACGTCTATCATCTTTCTCTTTCAAGCACGTAGAAAGAATAGGATTGTTTTCATACGTTTTTTGTTTTTTTTTCGTATGTAAACAATCTATTCTTTCTACCTGCTTGGAAGAGAAAGATGATAGACGTGAGAAAGCTTAATGGTTTTAACCTATACGAAAAATATTGACTGGATTAAAGCGCTATTCGCATTACTAACGGGCCCGACGCGGGCGAGACCCGCCAGGGTAATATTTTGAAATGATTGCTTGGATTTTGTATGTGACTGTTCTCACTACGCTGATGTGCCGTGCTGGGCGTGCCGTGCCAGCATAGTGAGAATGCTCACATACAAAACCTAAGCAATCATTTCAAAATATTACCTGGCGGGCCTCGCCCGCGCTAGCCCTATGTAATGCGAATAGCGTTTAAATTTGCTGGAAATATTTTTTATTGTTCTTAACGACCCTAATGGAAAATAACTGAGCCACCTAATGAAATATCATATATTTAATATTGATAATGGCTTACGATTATATAAGAGATGTTTTGATACTATTATCTTATTTTTTATTTTTCTATAAAATGGACCACCCTAATGCAAAACAAGTGAACCACCTAATGAAATATCACATATAATATGCTAGCAGTTGCCAACGATGATATAAGACATGTTTCAGTACTATTGCCATGGATATCTCAGCAATTGAATTCAAATCCTCCATATCAAATTCATTTCACTCCTCCACCTCAAAAAATTTCTAAGTCCCAAAAAGTCAATTTTTTCAAAAACTTTTTTCGAGATAACACCAGATCTCGACGTTTCATGCATTTCTAAGACATTTGGCATCAAAAACAAAAAATCGATTTCGGAATTTTCACGTACCCCCCTTGGGAAATTTTTCGTGTTTCAAAAATGTCAAACTTTGACCGCTTTGGTCCAACACTTAACGAAGTCCGATTGAGCTCAAATTTTGCATGGGGACTTTTTTGAGGAGACGAAACTTTTGAGCACTACCCGTTTTTGAAATTCGATGGTCAATTTTTCCCATACATGCCAT